>QANW01002214.1:239420-254271 GCA_003254865.1 Dryas drummondii | reverse complement strand
AGCGTTTGAATAAAATTTTTAAAAAAAAAAAAAAAAAAAAAGGAAAAAAGAAGAAAAAGAAAGAAAATAGATCATTTTCTGGTTCATTTCCCCCCTAAGCTTGCATTGTTAATCGCATTTCCTAACTTAATAAAGCTGTAAATTGATCATCAAATCCACATTTTAATTTTAAGTTTACTTGTATGAAATCGTGAATGTAATCTTTTCCAATGTTTTTGCTTTATAGACAGTGGTCTGCTTTCCCTATCTGGGGGGTGTTGTTGAGCTAGGTGTGACTGAGCTGGTAATTTCTTTTCCTGAATTAGATCCCTTCCTTTCAGTTTCCAATAACAGCTGTAGCAGTTTTAAGTTGTCCCTCCATTTATTTCTCTTCCTTTGATATCTAAAGGTACCGGAGGACCCTAGCCTTCTTCAACACATAAAGGCTTCCTTACTAGATTTCTCAAAGCCTGATTGCTCTGAGAAATCGTCCTCTGCACCACATAAAGCAGATGATGATTCAGACCAAATGTTTGCCAAGGTTGACCATGACATAGTTGATACATTGGCTTTGGAGAACCTATATTCCCCTTCAGAAGAAATCAAATTTGATCAGAGGGGAATTAATGAATTACATGTAAACCATGAAGAGTTCAACATGGAGTCTCCTGATGAATGTTCTAATGGTTGTGAGCACAATCATCAGACAGAAGACTCCTTTATGCTTGAAGGTATCAACGATGGTGCTTCTCAAGTTCAGAGTTGGCATTTCATGGAAGATGACTTCAGCAATGGTTTTCAAGATTCCATGAATTCTAGTGACTGCATATCTAAAGCTTTTGTTAATCAAGGAAAGGCTTTCTCTTCTCCTAGACATGAGAATATGAACCATAATCATTTAAAAGAACTTCAAAACTTCAATGACACAAAACTAAGCTCCTTGGATCTTGGACCTACCGATGATCATTTACACTACAAAAGGACTCTTTCAGCTATTCTGGGAAGCTCAATAAGGTCGATTGAAGACCCACGTTTTCGCAATGGAGATTGCGAATCCAGTTTTGTGAAATGGAAGAAAGGAGTTGTTAAAAATTGTAGGCCAAAAGTACAGCAGAAAACATTAAAGAAGATTTTGTTTACGGTTCCATTGATGAGTGGAGGTCGGGCATCCCAAAAGGAAAATACTAGCAAAGATTGGCTCCCGAAATCGCAAAGTGATGATAAATGCACAGGACATGTTATGCATGATAAAATAAGAGAGAATGAAAAATTGTTGGTCCTGAGGTCAATGGTTCCTTCTATAACTGAGGTAATTTGGATGCTTTCTGTTGAAAACCATATTTACATCTATTTGGACCAAAAATATTTCATGTTTTGTTACTGTACTATTTTGTAATGTTCTGTAAGTTTAGAAACAAAGCATGCACTTTTTTATCTAGTTTTTCCCCAATTAGTTTTCAAGTCTCCATGAATGATGGAAATAGTTGAGACAACATTGACTCACAAAATGACTGTGCATTAGTATACTGGCTTTGCAGCTATTTGTTTTTTTCACATACAAACTGAATATTCTTCTGAGAAATTCCTATTGTTTTCATAATCTCCATGACATAAAAAATCGGACTTAATCTTGCAGATTGATAAGGCAACGATCCTCGATGACACAATTAAGTACTTGAAAGAGCTTGAGGCAAGAGCAGAAGAGATGGAATCGTGCATGGACACGGTGGAAGCAATAGCTAGAAGGAAATACCTGGACAGGGTAGAGAAGACATCAGATAACTATGACAACAAAAAGATTGATAATGTTAAAAAGACTTTGCTAAATAAGAGGAAGGCCTGTGACGTTGATGAAACTGATCCAGATCTCAATAGCCTTGTTCCCAAAGAAAGCCTGCCACTAGAAGTGAAAGTCAGTGTAAAAGAGCAGGAGGTTCTGATAGAGATGAGATGCCCTTATAGGGAATATATCTTGCTTGATATAATGGATGCCATTAACAATCTGTACTTAGATGCCCACTCAGTTCAATCATCCACTCTCAATGGTGTTCTCACATTGAGCCTTAAATCAAAGGTTTGAATCTTTTGACTGATCTAAGGAGATTATTATAGCATTTTTTCCTTTTTTAATTGAAGAACAATGGCTTATGATGGAACTAGTAGTTGCATCCTAACTGGTTGCAGAACGTATCCGGTGATCTTAATTGGCTTGCCCTGTATTCAGATGAATTATCTGCAGTACTAGCCAACCCAATATCGATAAAATCCTCCTTCCAATTCAGTTTTCTACAAATTTGCTTCCATATTTAGCACCTTTGATGTTACATTAACTGTTCTCATTATGAATTGGTTTCAGTTTAAAGGAGCAGCAATTGCACCTGTGGGGATGATTAAACAAGCACTTTGGAAAATTGCTGGTAAGTGCTGAGAAGCCATCAAATTTCTGAAGCTGGCAGGAAGAGTAATGTAGCTACTTGAAATTAAATGTGTAGTGGTGCCTGCAGTACTTTTGATATGGTTCCTAACATGCATTCCTTTTCTACTGTTTAACCTTATCACTGTATAATAAGCTTCACTAGTGACTTTTTCATGTGATGGAGAAATGGAACATCCAGTGTCATCTATCTAGTAGTAGCTAATGTTGGAATGTCATTTCAATACAGTAGTAATTTATAGTTTATAATGACCCAGAATTTAATAGCTTATGTATTTCCTCAAATTTCTTCTCTTTTAACTCTTCATGGTTCCTGAACTCAGCTTAAAAGATTTTAGACGACTTTTTTTTTTTTTTGACTAGTGAAGAGAAACCTCTTTTCGAGAGTTGATGTTGCATGTTTTTATGGACATAAATGGGTGAAAATGATGGCCATGATATATAACTTTCACAATATTAAGTAATATTATTAATAGCAATTTAATTTGGTAAGTCCTATAATTTTCATTACTTCATCTCAATAAATCTCAATAAATTTATGTTATGTTAATAGTCAGGACTACTCAGGAGGAAGTTTATTGGGAACCATTATAGAAAAAAAAAAACAAAAAACAAAACACAATAAATATAAACAGAGGATTCAACCCCCCCCCCCCCCCCAAAAAAAAAACTCCAACCCTCCAACAGTAATAACTTAATAATGTAATGAGTGCATATTTTTATTATATTTATGTTTCTCATCAGGTGTTACGTTTCAAGTTTCGTGACAAAAAAAAAAGATATATAAGTGTGTACACTTGTTATAGAATTCAAGATTATATGGTGATATTTCATTAATCAATAATTAGGTTTCTTAAGCAAAGTTTGTGGCCTAATCAGCATCGCACAAAATGAGGACATTTTTAATGTATTGCTTATAGTTCAATAGTTCATCATTAAATTCAATGTGGCTAAATTGAACATTTGAATTGGATTACTTTATTTGAAATGCATTGGCAGAATTTTATACCAAAAAAAGAAATGTATTGGCAAAATAGTGACAAGTTTCCAAGCGCCATGTTCATGTGTTCATAATTAAATAATATTTCCATTAATTCTTCAAGAAACAGAGAAGTGGTGAACAGAAGAAACACTACCTTTCAGCTCTCATATCTTAGGACCCAATTAATCTCCCACTCCAAGTTATACGAATGTGAATTAAGGGAAGCAAGTTTACATGACCAAACAAATAAAAATGAATGCTTTTACATGAAAATATAAAAGAGAGAGTGGCGGGGAGAGAGATTACATGCAAACAATGGGCAGCTTTTGTCTTGCAATTGCCCTCAAAGATAAGTCAACAGGAGGTAGTGGAAATCAAGGACCACAAGAGGCACTCATTCTAATGCAATCATTTCCAACCTAACTTTCCTTTCTAAGACAATGGGTCGAAATCATTTACCTTTCATCTTATTCTTATCCTTTCAAACTTGTGGTAATTGGAGGACTTTTGATATGGTTCCTAACATGCATTCCTTTTCTATACCGTTTAACCTTATCACTATATGATAAGCTTCCCTAATCACTAGTCACTTTGTCATGTAATCGAGAAATTGAACATCCAATGTAATTTATCTAGTATTAGCTAATGTTGGAATGTCATTTCAATAAAGTAATAGTTTATAATATGATACATAATTTAATAGCATAGGTAATTCCTCAAATTTTATATTTTATGTCTCTCATTACGTGTTAGATTACGTAATGAGATAAATAAATGTCAAAGTGTATGCTAATACGTGATGAAGAAAAATAAATGTATAAAGTGTATTCACTTATTATAGACTTTCATATAATTTGATGATATTTCATTAATCAATAATTAGGTTTCTTAAGACAAAATTTGTGGCCTAATCAGAATTGGACAAAATGAGGACATTTTTAATGTAATACTTATGGTTCAATAGTTCATCATTGAATTCATGGCTAAATTGAAAGTTTGAATTGGATTACTTTATTTGAAATGTATTGGCAAAACAATGACAAGTTGCGACAAGTTGCGACAAGTTGCCAAGTACCACCTTCATGTGTTCATGATTAAATAATATTTCCATTTATTCTTTAAGAAACAGGAAGTCGTAGACAGAAGAAACACCACCTTTCAGCTTTTCATCTCTTACACCCCAATTAATCTCCTACCCGAAGTTATAGGAACATGAATTAGATTTCATGATTCTAGAATAATAATGTATATCAAGTTAACATCTTTTTTTATGTGCAATTCTATCTTGTATGTAAAGAGACATATAGATAAAAATAATATACGAAAAATTTTAAAATGTATAACCTTTTAAAACCAAAGCTCTGATGCCATATTAAATACTCATATTCGAAAGCTTAAATTATAAGAGAATTAGATCAACAATATATTAAACTAACATATAAAACAGCAAAATTTTTCAAGATGAAATAGATAATTGTATTGAAACTATAGATAAAATAAACATGCACTTAGGATCACTACTCTTAGGACAATCATGATAAACAAGAACATAGTACAATTAGCAACTATTAGTCCTCAATTCACTCATAAGTCATAAGAGCACCAATACAAGGATATAATATTAATGCATAAGTTGGAAGTTGGGATTCCAACTGTACACCTTTTTTCCTATCAACTACCCACAAGTCAAAGCTCCCCAAACTCAAATGACTCCTACCCATTTCTCCCCTGCATCTCCCTCAAGCACCACAGGCTGTACATACAAATTTAGCCACAAACATAACAATTTTAAAGCCAGATTATTATTTGATACAATACCCATTTCAATTCATTAATTAATCAGAGCAAGACATGTAAGATTAACAAGTCTATGACTCACATACACTAATTACAACAAGAGAGACTTACAATTTCTTTCAGCTGTCACATTTGGTTTGGTGTTTAATCCCTGCAAAATCCCTCACAGTAATCCCAACTTTTTCAAACTTCCCTCTCTCATTGCTCTCTCTGAATTTCAAATAGTCTAAGCAAACAAATGGCTTGTAAATCCTCACATTCCCATCTCCTACCACATCATCTGGTGCCAATATCACTTTCTCATCCTCAAAACACCAAAAGAAGGCCAGAGAGAATCTGTTCACAGGCTGCTTCAAAATGACTCTATGTTCTGATGACCTCAATTTCTCATTGCTCCAGGCTTGAAACATGTCCCCAATGTTCACCACTAAGGTCCCCTCACATGGGCTTATGTCCATCCACTTACTCTCCTCTTCCTTTGATCTCACTTGAAGCCCACCTGTTTCATCTTGGTACACAATTGTTACACAGCTCATGTCAGTGTGCATTCCAAGTCCTTCAACCTCATGATGATGATGATGATGATCTTCCAAACTTTCTGGAGCTGAGTAGTTATTCACTCTCAAGTAACCATGGCAGTTTTGGAATTCAGATTCATAATATTTCTTCTCAAAACCATCCCCCAAGCTCATCAGAGCAATCTTTAAAATTTTCTTTGATAACTCAGCCATCTTGCTCCCATATTCTTGTAATATCTCACTACATTAGAAAGAAATAGATCATAATTAATCAAAGCAAAATATAACTTCATGCAAGAAAACAAAAGCATATGCAATATAATACCTGAATTCAGAGTTGTGTTGGTCAAAGAGGACATTTGCAGAACACTGAGCAGACTCAAAGAACTTCGGGCCAGAAACTCTGAGGCTTTCAAAGGATGGAGAGGCTATGAAATGAGGAGTATAAGTTTTTATGGAAGAGAAAGGACCAAGTTTGAGTTTGGCATCAGAAGGGAGGCTGAAAATGTGTTTTGAAAGTGAATGTAATTTTCTGAAAAGATCTTTGGAGATCCCATGATTGGTGATGTGAAAGAATCCCCATGTTTTGAAGGCTTCAGCTAGAGAGGATAGAGAAGATGGGTGCAGTGGCTGAGAGATGTCTAGCATGGGAAGTTTAACAGAAGTTTGAGATTTTGACATTGCCTCTAGAGTCTAGAGTCTAGAAATGCTAGAATATAGGTAAAAAGGTTTACTTTGTCCACATGGGTTGGGCTATTAAATAGGAGATCATCTATGGTAGGAATAGGATATGATACACAAACTGATCTAATGGTTCACAAATTTATGTGTAATCTTTATCAAAATCTGTCAATATTTAAGAGTTAAAAAAAAAAATATTTGTATGCGACATATGTCAGCACTATAAAATTTTCCATTAAATGATATTTAATTTGCCTCTACAAATAAAAAAAAGGTTAATTTAGTGTGAGTGTTCCCAAGTTAAGACATTGATTGTATAATAGCATAGGAAAATGGCAATTGGGTTGGTTCATCACATAATTAAAACAATTTTAATTAAAATCAGAGCTTAATTTATACATAATGAACTAAAAATCAACCATATATGTTTGACCATATATACTTTAAATTTAAAGTATGAACTAATTTTGGTTAAAATGTGAAGCAATCATAAGTCAATTCAAGGAAGCTAATTTATATAATTTAATTTGCAGTTACATGGAGCCAAGACAGGCTGTAAGTAGGTATAATCCAGGTCATATGGATTATGGACCTTCTTATATTCTGGTATCATGTTATGAATGGCTTCTATATATATAACCTATATAAATTCGTCTGGAAAACGTTTTTGACCAGCAAGTACATGTAGAACAACATAATGTGAAACCTCCTGGTTATTTTTCAACTAGTGGTTATGTTTGAAGAAAATTAATTTCTTTAAAATAATCTTCTAAACAAGTTTCATCGGGTGATAAATTCAAATATTTAATCTCATTATCTAGACACACATCACACATGGCATTATATATATATATATTGTGAATATATTGAAACTTTATGCACCAAAAGCATGCCTATATATATATTGATAAGAATGGATGTTATTATATATTGTCGATCAGCTTAATTAATATATGTTGCTAGTTCATTCCTAATTTGTTGGATGTTGCTTAATATGGTATTAAATATTTGGTTCTAGAAGTTCCTAGGTTTGAAACCTTTAATCCCCGGCCATATTGCTTACTTATTTCTATGCATTTATGTTTATTTTTTGCATAATGGGACTACATCTATATCTAGACTTAAAAATGAACTGAATTTTAATCCAAATTGGATATAGATTGACATGTTGAATAGGATCCAAATCTAATAACCCTATTATAAATAAATCCGGATATAAATTTAGGTCAATTCGATCTGCCTCTGATCCATTTACAGATCTACTCAAGTCGTTTGCATCTCTAATGATATTGATGATGGTTATGGATCTATGTGTTGGAGTTGTGTGGCTCAACTCAAGCCATGGATGTGATGGAGTAAATCCCAAATTGGAAAAATAATTCAACATGTCTCAATTTATAAGTTGGGCGTTCATTACTATCGAGACCTTTTGAGATAAAATTTTACATCTAAATAGATTCATTGAGCCAGTGGCCCAAAAAAAAAAAAAAAAAAGAGATCCATTGAGCCGAGACGATGATCCGGCTAAGGAGCACATCATTCAAGGTGAAGCGGAGCTTGAGCGCTAAATTCCGTTAAAGGTAACAATTAATATGCATATGCCTCATTGTAAATTAATTATTACTTAACTACAATATAATTTTTGTCAGGCGTTTAAATGTTCTATACAAGTGTTTGTATGCTTGATTTCACTGTTGATCAATGATACTGTTAAAATTATATTAAATTAAGAATGTAACATGACAAATAATTACATGAAAACACTAAACTTAAAACTCAAATGTTGTAAAGTTTGGAAGGGAACATTTTTAACATTTATTATAGACTTAATTATCGATTTACCACTCAAAACTGTAACTTATTCTCATTTTGTCACCTGAAAATTTTTTTGTCCCAGATTATCACCTGTAACTTACATCCGTATCTCATTTTACCTTGTTCCGTTAACAATTCCGTTAAAAATGATGACCTGACCGTTAATGCTGACGTGGCGCACTGGATGTGTGCCACGTGTCATATCTTTTCTTGTATTTTTTGATTTTTTTGATTTTCCTATTTTTATAAAATTTGAAAATGAATTAAAAATAGCTTCAAACTTAGAAAAATACACAGAAAATTCCTATTGACTTGTCTCGACTAGTACTAATTTACTATGAGGTTAAAATGCCAATTTTTCCTCTAAAAATTTTCAGAAAGTTTGGAAAGTCCAAATTTATTTCTAAAAAATTAAAATATTCTAGACTCTTTAAAAATTCATAGGATAATCTCCCAAACTCCAAAAAAATATGAGGTTTGCACCGTTAGTCTACTAAAAACTAACAATACATTTCTCGTGAACACTTGCTACCCAAAAGACATCTCCGTCTTAGAGGAAAATAAATTTCCCTATAAAATAAATTCTAGAATTTCTGTAAAGTCTCGAAATAATTTTCTAAAACAGGCTTTTGGTAATTTCCAAAATATTTTTGAGAATTTGTCCAAGAGTTTACGAAAATTCTAAAATTTATTTAATAGAGGAAAATTTATTTTAATTTTTTAGAAATAAATTTGAACTTTCTAATTTTTTTGAAAATTTTTAGAGGGTAAATTGGTAATTTAACCTGATA
This sequence comes from Dryas drummondii, assembly GCA_003254865.1. Classification (NCBI taxonomy): domain Eukaryota; kingdom Viridiplantae; phylum Streptophyta; class Magnoliopsida; order Rosales; family Rosaceae; genus Dryas; species Dryas drummondii. The sequence goes on along the minus strand of QANW01002214.1, from coordinate 245,274 downwards.
GTAAATTAGTGCTAGTCAAAACTAGTCCGAAGGAATTTTTTGAGTTCGAAGTTATTTTTAATTAATTTTTAAAGTTTATAAAAATAAAAAAATTCGAAAATAAAAGCAAAGATGTGACACCGATATCATCAACTTCATTTATCCGTTGTTAGGTTGTAGCTCTCTTCTTTCCTTTGGTAGTGGATCTTGTTGTTAGACGAAGAGCGGAGTGGAGCAAGGAAATGAGATTAGTTACCTTGCGCTATTCCTAAATAAGGCTACGGAACGTAGTGAGCGCTTCCCAGTTGTGGAGCGGGAAGGTAGCTCTTTCCCTGCTAGTGAACTAAGTGTTGTTCTTAATTCCCTTCTAATCTTCTTTTATGCGCTAGTTGCTAAAGGTTATAACACGATAGGACAGGTAAGAATGGATTCTATCTTCCTGTTGTCTTGCTTGAAGGTAATACCAAGCTAGGACATGTTCGATTGTATTAGATGGGCTGCTGCTAGGCCAAGAGCGTAGGAGCGGAGCGAATTAGCTTTCTCTTTCCTATAGTGTTTAAACCTCTTGTGTACACATCCAGTGCGCCACGTCAGCATTAACTGTCATGTCATCATTTTTAACGAAATTATTGACGGAACAAGTTAAAATGAGACACAGATCTAAGTTACAGGTGGTAATATGGGACAAAAAAACTTTCAGGTGTTAAACTGGAAATAAGTTACAGTTTTGGGTGATAAATGATAATTAAGCCTTTATTATAATACAATATCTTTTAGAGAGCAAATTTGCTCACCACCATCACCACCTTATTAGATGTTTGACATGTGTCATTTAGAGTAATAATAATAACCATGGTTAACCTTTCTTAAAATCTCACATTCTGATACATTTATGATACAGATAAAAGCTATTTAACAATAAATAATAAATCATCTTCCAAGTTTACCCTTATTTCTCTCATTATTACTCACACCAGTAGCCTTTTCATATTCTTTTCATTTCAACGTCTTTTTCATTTATTTTTCTCCCAACAATACAACTCATCAATTTTCGTCACTCTTTCTGGCCTTTTTCCACAGTTCCACTTATGCTTTTCTGCAGTATTTGAATTCAACAAACGAAGAAGGTAAAATTCCTATCTTTTTTAACTTTTTAATTTTATTAGTCTTTTTTTTTATTCTAAATTGTCGAACATTCCTTCATGAGGTTGTTCAACTTCAACGTCATCATTCCACCACAGAAATCATAATTTTGTTTCTTATTTACTGTGAAGTGGGGTATCCATTTAGGCATTGCCCACGGAGATTTTGTATGTATTGGTTTGAACGCTCATACACTTTTGTCATCTTGCTGCATTGTTGAACCAAAAAGTAGTTAGTATTTTTTTTTTTCCTAATAAATGGCTTGGAATTAAGTATAACCCAGTAGACTATTGTCGAAGAATTAAGTATATATACAAAATTCATATCATTTTATGAATTCATAGCATCTTATTATATATACAAAATTCATTGTGCATATACAGGATTAGCTACTATCATCTTCATGGAAGATCAAGAAGATGAATTTTGTAGGGATCAATTGGAGTAGCAAATCAATATCAATCGAATACACCATTTCCAACTGCTCCTGGTGTTCAAGGCACTCTTAATCAATCACTTGGTTACCAAGTTATGCAACCAATGTCATGTGATTACTCATTTATGTGTCCTCGATCAGGTTTGTCATCTTTCTAAACTTATATTTTTGTTGCAGTTTACTTGCAAATATATTTTTATTTGATTAACTGTTGCTTTATGTATTTGATTAACGAGGTAATCAAATATGATCACAAATTTGATCGGTAAGCAATCCACCAAGACCTCAAGCTCATGGATCAGTACGTCAGCCAAAATTTTTAAATCCATTGATATCTTAAGCCAATATGTGAATTGCAGCATTTGAAGAGAAATGAAGTTCTAATTGTTATTTGAAGATGATTTTGGGTGTCTAATATTAGGATACAGGATAATATTTTATAATTTTGATTTGATGGGTTTTATTTAAGAACCATTTGAACCTCAAGTATGTAAAAATTTTTATAGTTTGTTGGTTAATCGAGTTTATGATCCTTCAGAAGCCAATGAATTTTCTTTGATATATTGGTGGGCATGCATGTATGTAATTGTAAAATTTTCTCAAAAATATTGAATATATAATTTTTGTTTGCAATTGGAATGAACTTCAGTATATTGTGTTTATTTAGTTGTTAGTGGCGTTTCATGTATAAAGTCCAACTGCAGTATTTGAATGCAACAAACCAAGAAGGTAAAGTTCTTATCTTTGAACTTTTTTTTTTGTTTGAAGGCCAGAAAGAAAGAGTGACAAAAACTGATTGGTTGTATTGTTGGAAGAAAAAATAAAATGAAAAAGACATTGAAATGAAAAGAAAATGAAAAAGGCTACAGGTGAGAGTAATGGTGAAAGAAATAAGGGTAAACTTGAAAGATGATTTATTATTTTATTGTTAAATAGCTTTTATATGTATCATAAATCCTAAAGAATGTGGGAATTTTAAAAAAGTTAACTATGGTTATCATTATTACTCTAAATGACAAGTGTTAAACAACTAATAAGGTGGTGATGATGGTGAGCAAATTTGCTCTCATACATTTTATATATAGCCGGTGCTTGTTTGGCATTTAGTAAATTCTGGCATCATTCCCATTTCATTGTCAAAGGAGTCTTCAATGTGAGACCTTGAACAACACCATTTACACTAAACATGCAAATCCATTAGTCCACAATGCTGTGGATTTTGTGCTCATAATTATTAAACTGAAGAAGTATCCGAGTCTAATAAAATTCCTTCCTTCGAAGCCACACAAGGATGCAAAAGCTACTTCTCTATTCCTTAATTAATGAAATACTTCTAATGTTGAGTAAATTTCACCAATGCCCCCATAAATTTTACTTCATATTTAATTTTTGTTCCTAAACTTTGAAATGTAACACTTACTTAATTTTAGTTGGCCCTAGAAGTGTCCAAATTAATATTAATGTGACTATATGTATGGATTGCATTGACCACTTTATGAAGGCCAGATGATAATCCATATTCCACCATTCATCATAATCATCATACATGACACTTTTAATGCCTCGTGTATGACATTTTAGTAAAGTGTCCTCTACATCCATTTTGTAGATCCATTATTATCATAAAATTTTCCTCATCCTTTTCATAGGAAACTCTACACTCAATTATTGAATTTTTGCATTTCATTAAGCCTCTTAGAATATGGTCATTGTCTATAGGAAAAAAAAAAAACATCAAAATTATCGAAGGGGTAAAGACGTAATAAAGTACAAATATAATAATCATTTTAAAATTAAGCTACAGCATTTGAAAAAAAAAAAAAGGGTCTTGGGCCGTGTTTGGCTGAAGCCTGTGATGAGCCCAACTCTAGCACATATTGTACAGCTCAGGAGGGAATGGACCTATTTTTGACGGGCCAGCCTTACAAATGACCAGTGACATATTATACGGCCTTAGAACGACATACCGTTTTAATGTGTGATCAATTTCTTAAAGTCCTGACATGAAACGTCTAGAAACGTCTATAATTGACTCATTCAATACAGAAAACCCTCTAAGAAGTAAGAACGTCTTAAAATGTATGCTTAATTAGTGAATTGGTTGTCGTTATAGTTAAATTAACTTTTGAAACTGCCTCATTTTCCCATTAATTATAGCATAATATATAGACCCTTTCTATGAATGCATGGACACACATGCATCCATAATGACAGGAGGAACCCTTGAAGTACTTCTTGTTGATGCTGAAGGCATTGGCCACACAAATCTTCTTGGTAAGGCTACTCCTAGTAACACTAGTTATGTCACATTCTAATAAAATTCACGTGAAACTCATCACACAATAGTAAATTTAGAGATCTCTTTTTTTTCTCTGTTTTCTCTGTTTTCTCCCCCTTTTCCTCTGTTATATATAGGTACACCAGCCTACTATGTGATCATAGAGTGTGGGGATCAAGTATATACAAGCAAAATATCATCAGGTTTTTTGTTTCTTCTCTGGACACCCAATTAATGCTACAGTATGTATCATCCATCGGTACTTAATTATCCTACTAGATGATTAAATGGGTTGTGTAATGCAGATGAAGACGAAAAAGTTTGCTGGAATGAAAAATTCACATTTGAATTCCCATTGTCTCATTGGAAGAACATGACCCATCTCAAATTCAGAATTATGGACACAGAACTCTTCACAGATTCTGGGTTTGTTGGTCAAACCATGTAATAATTAATGACTTAATTAATTCTTCTTCTTCTTCTTAATTTTAGATTTATACAGTTTGATAGAATGGAAAGTTCACATAAGGGAAATAAAATTTGCAATCTTTATAAACTGTGAACTTCCCCAAATTGTATGAATGGTATTCATAAATCTCATACTATGCTAATAATAAGCTTTTCTTTAAAATTAAGAATGTTTTTGGTTCTGCTATGAAGAATTTATCTTGGTGGAATAATTGCTGAGGGAAAGGACAGAGGAGTCGTTGAGGTCAAACCAGCTCCATACAATGTAGTGCTTGAAGATGACACCTATAAAGGAGAGATAAAGATCGGATTCCAATTTACTGCAGATGTAAGCATGCTTAACCCTTAATATTCTCTTACCAAACATCCGGTAAGTTATGTTGTTAGATTGTGAATCTACATTCAGACAAAATTCTACTTAATCAACGGTACTGATTTACAACTTAACAACATAACATCAAAAGTTGTCCAGTAAAAATACATTTCTAAAAAGAAGTAGATTACAATACTAACTAGCATGTTCATTGTGCCATGCAGAAAGAAGAGCATGTGACAGAGACAAGGGAATACAACACAGAGGGCAGTTTTAAACCAAGAGAATCAATCTGTAGCTGCATTACCAACTTATGGAGAATTATTTTGTGGTTTAGGTTTTTGTTCTGTCATAGAACAGATTCTAAAAATAAGCAGAAACATAATTAGCTAGGCAATCACAGGGTCTTAGTCATGACTATAATACAATAAGATGAACTATGTATTAGTGGAATCAATAATATGGAAATTAATTTATATTTCTTGGCACATTTTAACTTCCCTAACCTGTGTCTATGTACCCCATTGATTCAAGAAAGGGAGAAGAAGATGGTCTAATTTAAAATGAGGTCTAGTATGGGTATGAGAGTAATTAGTACTTTATTACTTGGTTTAAGAGGGCTGCTATTTGCACACTTCTAAATTTCTTTTTGCACACTCTTTCTAAAAACAAAAAAACAAAAAAATTCAAGAAAAAAGACCATTTGGCCCTCCCCTCACCCACACACCCCATCCCTATCTCCCCCCCGTACACACCCCATCCATCCCCATCTCTCCAGCACACACCCCACCGTCAAAGCCCACCCCCCACCCTTTCTATTCGGCCCGCCCCACTTTCTCTCCTTTCCTCTTACCCTGCCGACCATTGCATCCCCTTCCCTCTTGCCACCTCCCAATCCCTCCTCCCCTTCCTCCCCGCATGCACCACCGCCCTAGCAGACATCCAAAATTTAAAAAAAAAAAAAAAAAATTGCAACGGGTTCGGCGGACCAATGCCGAACCCGGTAGTTTCGTTCGACAGGTACCTGCCGAATGGAATAGGATTGTTCGGTGGGTACCTACCGAACGAAACCACCGGATTCGGCACTGGTCCGCCGAACCCGCTGCAATTTTTGTGTGGGTGTGGGTGTACATGGCTAGCCGGTAAAAGGTGTTCCGGGGAGTGATGGCCGACATCTGGGGAGTATTTTCCAACCGGTGGGGTGACTGGTGGTGGCCGGATGAGGGAAGGGAATGAG
>QANW01002214.1:108471-239144 GCA_003254865.1 Dryas drummondii | reverse complement strand
GAGGGGGGTTAAGATTTTTTTTTTTAAAAGAATATGCAAAAAAAAAAAAATAGTGTGTAAATAACAGCACTCATAAGTATTATAACGGATCAGTAGGTAATTCTCATTAAGAGTTTGACAAAAATAACACGTCCAGTTGTCCAACAAAAAACATGACCATTAGGTGACAATGAGAGCAGCAAGAGTACAAGACTTAAATGCCATTGTAACATGGAGTCGGTGAGGTTCATGCATTTATATTATCAAAGAAAAGGAAAACGTTTGACCATAAATATAATTATCAAAGACAACCCTAAATAATAATTATTAATGTATGTCAATTGTCAACCTTATCACCTATCCAAAGCACTGACAAAATGGGAGGCACGTCTGTACAACATTAAGCTGAATTTTCCCCAATAATACAAAGTTAGTTAAGAAGTGAGTTTAGTTTTGCATGGACTTAAAATATAAGTTCCACACATGCCTTCCAATCTAACACCCGACCAGGCAACTAATATTTCATTTATTAAATTCACAAACATGCAAATGAGATCCCCATGTTCTTTTTTATTTTGATGAGAAATTAATTTGATGAATATGACCCATGAATTTTTGGCTCACGAGCAGATCATGACCCACATGATAAGAAAGTAGACTAAACCAATAATAAAAAGAGAATTAATGACCAAATGCTCTGGCCTAATGATTTTTTTTTTTTTTTGTTTACAGATAAGTCTATGAGTCGGACACATAAGCTTATAAACACATTCTTAACCTTTGTATTTCAATAATTTCACTTTTTTATATTATAATATAAATTTATGAATTATTAGATCTATTTGTATATCATTTAGTGTTCGTAATATAAATAAACTCTTTCTTTGTATCTGATCAACATTTCGGTTGGTCCATCCTAATTGGAAAACATGATTTTGTAAGCTTAATGATGAGTTTATTAGATGATGGGCCTACATATATAACGCGCGTGTATATATATATATATATATCAGACTCTTTCTATTAAGGTATATCTCAACTTATGTTTGTTGAGGTATATCTTATTGTGCCCTACACGAGTCGTTTTGTGTCGATTCGAACCGTTCGCAATTATCATCTTCATTGATAGACCATTTTTGTAAAAAATTAGTCAAATATATATATATATATTTCCATGATAAAATTACAATTTATTTTTTAATTCAATCTGCGGAACTATGTATTATATATATTCACGTATGATCAGAATCATATAATATAAGCCTGCAGACCCATATAAGTTCTGTCCAACTAAGATGCAGTCATGTCTGATATACTTCTTCAAGCACCAGACTATTTGTCTCTCTAATCCCATAGTGAAATTCAGCCATTTTTGCTTCTGGATTTGTCCTGTTTAATTTCGTGACTCAAGGACCGAAGGATCAAACAGTCTAACATGTTATGTTTTTCATGATCACGGGGATGTGGGTACCTTGAAAAGCTTTAATTGTCTTTTAGAAAGAAAAGTGTTTGGAGATATCAAAGCCGGGGGCATGCTTAGGAGGGAACTGTTTCAAACATTCTTCAGCCAGCTTCAATAGTTCAAATTCAAATCTATGCATTAAAAGGTAACATAAAGGACTGTTAGACCGTTGCTTTTTTAATAAACCGTTTGCCTTTAAATTTTTCAAATTTCAGTTGGTTTCACGGTTTCACCCCAAGAAAATTTCATAAACCTCTTTTGCTTTTGGTTTCAAAGGAGAAAAAGATTCATGCTTTCCTTTTTTCCTTCTTTATAAATGCAAATTGTAGGATATAAACCAATTCCAAGTTCTGGATTTTGAATGAAAGTCCCACCACAAACCCAAAAATGGTAACACTTCAATAATTTGATTGCCTGCAGGTTTTTGAGCAGTTAGACCACAAGTTTTAGAGCTGCAATGGACAATTTATCAAATTCTGATGAAAACTACGATCTGGGTTATCAACCTTCACCCTCCTCTGTGGATCAATCGGCCGCGGAAACTTCAACAATGAGTGGTGATTCGTTTCTGTACCGCCGGACTAATTCAGAGACCTCAGCTTTCTCTGAGCCTATAGATGACACCAGTTATTCAGATGAACCTTCTCCTTCCTGCTGGCCAAATGTGAAATCCAGGGCTCATAACCAGGCTGTTCTCAGCAGACTAGGAATGAAGCGGCACAAGAATGCCATGGACGATAAACTTGAAGATCATGAAGCAGTAGATTCAGGTGGGTTTCAATTTCATAGTTTTGTTTATCAACTCACCACAAACAAATAAAAAGCAGTATAAATTGGCCAAGTAACTGTGATATCAATGACAGAGCTTGAGATGATGAAAGAAAGATTTGCAAAGCTCTTGTTGGGTGAAGACATGTCTGGAAGTGGAAAAGGTGTATGCACAGCAGTTACAATCTCAAACTCCATAACCAATCTCTATGGTAATTCTCATTCTTCAAATTTGAAGATTGATAAGAAGTTAATTATATGTTGTTTTTCATTTCAATTTCAATGAGTCTTCTTTGGGATTTTGTGCAGCCACTGTATTTGGGCAAAATCTGAGGTTAGAGCCCTTGAATCCTGAGAAGAAAGCAATGTGGAAGAGGGAAATGGATTGTCTTTTATCAGTTTGTGATTACATAGTAGAACTCATCCCCATATCCCAAAATTTACAAGATGGGACATCACTTGAGGTGATTGTCAAAAATCCATGACCAAAAGTTCAATTATTTTCTGATATCTTTGCCTGTTTTTAACATTTTTTCTATTGATCTTTCAGCTGATGAAAAACAGACCAAGAGCTGATATTTACATCAACCTTCCAGCTTTGCAAAAGCTTGATGCAATGCTCATTGTAAGACCAGTTTTATGTGCTTAAGAAAAAATCGCATCCTTCTCTTGAAACAGAGTTGCTCTGTTTCAATCAAAACCTAAGGTGCATGTTTGCTTTGCTTTGGCAGGAAGTACTTGATAGTTTCCAAGAGACTGAGTTCTGGTATGCAGAACAAGGGAGCATGTCATCGAATTCAACTCGTTCGGGATCATTTCGAAGGGTTATTGTTCAGCGGAACGACGAGAAATGGTGGTTGCCGGTTCCATGTGTCCCTCCTGGTGGCCTCTCGGAGAAGTCAATGAAGCATTTGAGACACAAACGTGACTGTTCTAATCAAATCCACAAGGCAGCCATGGCAATCAATAGCAGTATTCTTGCTGAGATGGAAATCCCAGACACGTACATGGCAACTCTTCCGAAGGTAGTCCTTGCTCAACCAACATAAATTTTGTTATGGTTCTACAATCCTAGGTCTCCTTAGATCTAAAACATGGGCAGCACTAGTGGGTAGCAATAACATAGAGACCAGAATTCACACTATCATTGACACTGAGGTTACAAATGTTAAGAATCCTAATGAAATCCTATAAACTTGCTATATGCATGCCTCAGAATTGTTCAAATAATCGAAGAGGTAATCGTTATCTTGATTTATTCATTTTCTAATAGTTAAGTTTTTGGAGTCTAATGGTTGTCTAACATAGAATTAGTGATCTTATTCCAAGAGGTCGTGGGTTTGAAACCTCCAAATCTCATACTCACTTTGCAGCAGCGTGGGACTGTATATGATGGAGGAGGGTGTTAGTTTGATAGACATTGCTGATACATTTCCTAATAGCTAAAACTTTTGAAGTCCAATAGTTATTAACAGTAATCAAATTATATAAGATTTATAGGAATAAGATGGAAGCATTGGTTTTATCTAACTTGTTTTTTTGTACTAAACAATTTTATGTGCAGAGTGGAAAAGCATGTCTGGGAGATTCGATTTACCGCTACATGTGCACCATAGGGAAGTTCTCTCCTGAATATCTTCTTGACTGCCTCAACATAGCAACTGAACATGAAGCACTTGAGCTTGCAGACAGGGTTGAAGCTTCAATGTATACATGGAGACGTAAAGCATGCATGAGTAACTCTAAAACTTCATGGGTCATGGTTAAGGATCTGATGTCAGACACAGACAGGTGTGACAAAAATCATGTTTTAGCAGAGAGAGCTGAGAGCTTGTTGTTCTGTTTGAAGCAGAGGTATCCTGAGCTTTCACAGACATCCTTGGACACATACAAGATTCAGTACAATAAGGTAATAAGCACCTAGATGACAGTAAATCCATGTGAATCACAAGGAACAGTTTCATGGTCAAATTGTCAAACTAAACTAATTGCTTGATCAAAAACTAAGACATGGGTTTTATGGTCCTAAACAAGACTAACAAAAATTTAACCCTCTTTTTAATTTCTATAAAAATTTTCAATAAGAATAAAAAATGAGGTTTGTAGAGCCTTCGGTTTGGAGCGTAGAGCCTTAGGTTTGATGCACTGACCATATGCACACCTATGTTTTGCTATTCTTAAAAAGTCATTATTAAACAATAACACGTTAGAGTCAACAAATTTATTCACCAAATGATGTGTCAATACACATATTAGTATCTTGTTAAAAATAAATGAGTTTCATAGTGGATCAAAAATTGAATTAATGTTTTTACCGAAAAAAAATTGAATTAATGAAATTCTACCCTTAATTTAGTGAAGAAACTTGTTGTGGACCCTAGCAGTACTTGCCAAAGTGACCTAAAGAAGGGTTTATGATGGGTGTTTTTGCAGGATGTGGGGCAAGCAGTATTGGAGAGCTACTCAAGAGTGTTAGAAGGTTTAGCATTCAACATCGTTGCTTGGATTGAAGATGTAATTTATGTAGACAGATCCGTGAGAAACCAAGACCAATAGAGACTGCAAATGACTAATTCAAGCCTCTTCTACTTCTCCAACATACCCTACCGATTGAACAAATTTTGAAACGTCAACTTTGGTTGCTTATTCAAGTGTATGAAGCTAATTTGTTAATTGTTAAAAGGGTAAATGCTCCTGTTCCCCATTTAAGAATTCTAAGCATGACTGCATGAGATTGTACATTATCATCCAGTAAAACAAATCAGAAAAGTTTAAGTCCTCCAGAATTTGCCATAGAGATCTTAAATCCTCAAGTTTATGAAATTTGCGTGGAATTAAAAATAAGAAAAAAGCCCAACCCAAGTCCGACTAAACCCCGGCAAAGTATGAACGTGAATGTGGCAAACAAACCCAGTATATGCAAAATGACCTTTTTCTTATATTATAGCCTCATTTACAATAAAATAGTCGTCCCACGAGGATCCACTGTAGGTCTTAAACTTGTAACCTTGGATGGTAGACTACAACAGCGCAAGGTCAAATATTAATTTGTTTTCCTCAGCAAATTTGATTTCAAATTCAAACATGGGCAAGAGATGGTCACACAGCACCCCTTGAAATTTGCAGGCAACAGACAAAATGCATACGAAATACTAAAACTGATGACAATTTAATCACCAAGGCAAGCAAAGTGTAGACATACAAAATAGTTCAGTTATCATGATAGAACAAAGTCAAAAAAACATCGTACAAGAATGTTCTATACCTGCAACAGTAATGAATTCAAATGCAAAAGTAATTTTCCTAAGAAGGCAGTAAAGATGGTATCAAAATAAGAATATACAAACTACCACAGTACCATTGGAACCTTGAATTTCCAAGTAACGAGCTCATTAGCAGGTCACCCATTACAAATATCATATAGACTATAAAGTTCCTTCATAGTGCAGTTTCCTTTATATACATAACATCCATCCAACAATACTAAGAACAATGCTGAAAAAAAACTAACGAAAAAAAAAATGACACTATAAAACAAGCTTTATAACCTGGTCAGTGTGAGGGTGAGACTCATAAAAAAAACAATTTGCTCACAGCTTTTGAGATGAGGAACAGAACAACATAGCAAAGAGCATAAATTCGAAACATAGCCAGTACCAACTGATCCTTGACTCCATGTGTCTCTTATTATTTTTGACAAATCAAGATTAATTTACTTAGTTTTTCCGTTGGAAAACTGGATTTAAAGAATGGTTCCTCCTGGTAGTCCCCAGCAAATGTTAAGTTACTTTGTTTTTCAATAAAACACAAATTAGATGGGGACCATACAACCCATAAACCTACAACAATTCCTAAAGCCAATTTATCCAACAGTAGTCCTTCGACCATAGATCCATCTTAAATGAAAGCACCAAGTCACATAACAGTGTAAATGGAAATGTGTATGAATAATGAATGCTTATACATATATGAAAATAGATATATAAACTTGTATGCTTATACAAATGTGTGTGTGTGTGTGTGTGTGTATGCCGACATGTATAAATGCATGGGTGAGTTTCTCTGCGTGTGGGTGTGAGGGAGTGAGAGAGAGAGAGACAGAGACAGAGACAGAGAGAGAGAGAGAGAGAGAGAGAGAGAGAGAGAGAGAACAGAAATATAAAATAGAAATTGATAAAAAAAAAAAAACAGCTATGTATCATTCTGGAGACATTTTACTCGGATCAATTGGTAAAGTGAACAAATTATCTCTATATATACAACAGACCTCTGATCAGCATGCAGAGGTGCACAGTTGGATGGGGGGTAATCAAAGGGTTAGTAGTCAAGCAGGCCCAGGAGCGGGCTGGATGGGCTGCGCGAGAACATCTTCACATGTCTTCCACAAAGACCCCACACCCCCACAAAGAATTTCCCTCTCAACAGCTTCTCCACCATCCAAGGAATGGGCGTGCAGAACATGGTCATCTTGATACCAGTTATGCATAATGAATGAAACATTAAATTACCTGCTGAGGGGGTTCTCACTCCAGAAAAATCAAGAAGAATGTTAACCTCAGCTGTCATCATCCATAGCACCAATGTATGTGAGATCCTTCCGTCTCACCCTTACGGCCCCCTTAAGCCAGCTAGATGCTCGAAGATTGCCATGGTCTGCACTGCCTATTAAAGCACTGTTACCTGAAGATGGACCTGATCCTGTACCATCTTCCAGGAGTGTCCATGGGTCAATCTCCATATCATAATCCTGTGATGGCAATGGTTTGGACTTCCCTGGTATGTTAGTTACTGCTCGTGCCAGAGGAACCTGATTTCTCTGAGGGGGGTTCAAGTTTCCAGGGTAAATCCCAGAAATTGATATGCTGGATTGAAGAACAGCAAGAGCAGTATTTGGAACAAGTGGTGGCTGGAAAGAGACCAAGCACCGAATAGAAGGGATAACAACTGGCATTGCAGTTTGAATACGCCACCGAATCGTATCAGGCAGCTGCATGCGATCTAAGTCATTCTGCATCCACAGGTACACATATAAGACAGGCAGAAAACCATTTACCTATTTTCTGAAACTCTTAAATCAACTTTAACAAATGGAGACAGAATGAAAAAGTGCAACTAATACTGATTAATACACAAAGGACAAAAACAAGGAAAAAGGACACAAAAAACCAACAATAATGCTATTTGTAGCTTAATCTCTCTAGTATTTGTAGCTTAATTAATTTTGTTGACAATCTCACATACACCCTACACTTATGCTATGATGAGATGGGTCAAATGGAATGCAACCTATATAAGGCTATATAGCGGAGAAATAATTTTGAAAATATAAATTTCTTTTTCGCTTGGGTAAATAGAATTCAAACGGATGGTGTCCACTCTATAGTGGCAGCAATTTGCAACTAGGACAAGACTCCATGTCCATAATTTTTTTTTTCCTTTCTTGGATTACAGGGGATGTTCTAGAACTATTTGCAACTTGGAAGGAATTTGGTTTACATTACTTATAAAATAGCACTACTGCTTGTAAAAAAGAAGCAATGTAGGGCTTTGCATTCCTTCTTAATTTTCTATTTTTGTATGAAAGGGTAGGGATGGTAGTTGTAGACCAAACCTGCAAATTCTCTGCCAGTTCTCGATCAAATGGAGCAAAATCCTTTCCACACTCATTTGTTGACTTAGTACACCTCAACCAATTTGGCTGGCAACTGCTTAACAGTGCATGCAGAACCAACAATAATTGATCAAAGAGGCTTTCACTTGACAAGTCTGGAAAGGCGGCAGAGGCAGCATCTGTTGAAGACTCTGCCTCTTTCTTGGACAAAGGACTCTGCATGGGATTGAAGGATAGGTCTGCATCCTCGTGCACAACTTGGGTTCCTAGAAGACGTAGTATTACGGAGGCAAGCCCATGCCTCATGTTCCGCCCTGATGGCTCCCTGACGGATCCAAGATGTTAAAATTAGTCAATTGTCTATTGACCATGCATTGAACATTATTCAACAATTTTAAATTTTATCAAGTGCAAATCATATCACTGAACATACAGCATACAGATGTTGAAAAGGAAACAGCAACCCAAGCCAGTATCTTTTTAAGCACATCTTACAAAGGAATGCATTTGTCTAGGCTAACATACCCAAAAATCCAAAGGTAGCAACAATTGGAGTGCCCGAATATATACATAAGAATTTGCAGTAACATCAACTATAAATGGCATAGGAGAGAAAATTCCATGCTTTTCAATTTTCTTTATATAGAACATCAGATTAATACTCATTTTAGTTTTATCTATCTTATTTTACTATAGTAATGTTCCATCCACTTTACGGACAAAGTAATAACTGATTTCGCTCACAAAAGTCAAGAGGATAATGCATCACAAGTGAACCCCCAAGTTAATTTGGTAACAAGTTTATGGGGTTAAACTGTATTATAGATCTGAAATCATTCTGATTAGAATGATTAGAAACCCCAGTTATCTACTCATTCCAAGCACATGAAAAAGTAACGTCTCAAACTAAAATTGTTTTAATTAGAATGATGCATATAGATACATCAGTTATTTACCACCTGATGCACCCACATATATCCTAGTGCATTCATATATTCGTAAGTCACATGACTCACATCTATAAACAACAGAAAAGAACAAAATGCATAAAAAAAAAATTATTAAGTATACACTTCAACTAGAGTAGTTAGATTGACTCTAAAAACAACAAAAACTAAGCAGATACCCAAGAAGCAATTCTCACAACATGATAACTGCAACTCAAATAAAAAATAGATGATTAAAGTACTCAATAATCAGGCTTATGTGAACATAATGTGGAAACGAATCAGCAGCAACAAGGAAGCAGGCAACTGCTAAACCAAGACAAACAAGAATGCTCTGGTAACAAAATAGGTACAATACTTTACCCAAAAAAAAAATGTACAATTACCTATCTGCACAAATGATAGGAAGCAATCTCAAGAGTAACTGCAATCGCAACAACATAGAAGCTCGCAAAGCTGCAGGGGAGGGTGGAGCAGAATCTGCTGCTCCTGCTGCACGTCTAGCTAATCCAGGACTGCCACCCCTTATACCTTTGCGGTTATTTCCTTTGTTTGTGGGGCCTTCAATTCCAGAAGGAGTTGGTCCCGCTTGCTTATTTGTCCCACGGGTAACTGCACTAATTTGTAGCTCAATATTACTTAACTGCTTGATCAAATCATTTGCAAAGGTGTTGCATGAGTCATCGGAACTTTGATCTATGCAAGGAAGAAGTAATTCAATGAGAGCCCTCTCTGTCACATGCTGCTGAGTGACATTGTGGCCTTCAATGTCAAATGTTTGAGCGGACCCTTTCGCATTCCTTTTTGAATCTGTTCCCTCATCAACCATCTCACCCTCTTCAAGGGAGGTGACTTCAAACTTCTTCTTATCTCCCCTGTTTGTCACAGGGTCAAAATCAGAACTACACCATCCCCAAGGCTTCCAAAACTGGGCCTTAGTTGAGAGACCTTTACTCTCAGCAATATTAATAAGCCGTTGTCTAATGGTTTTTCGTCCAAAAAGAACATCTGGGCCACCCAGGAACCATTTGACCTGCAACAACATAGAATCGGCTAGTGACCTCCCAAACAGATGAACCACATCCGAGAAAAGGGGTACAGCATCAGGTCTAACCAATAACCTTGTAAGGATTATTTCAATGAAATATTTCTCATTCTCAGAGGCAGCAGCCTTTTCAGGACTAGGTGAGGACGAACGTATGGCATCCACTAAAGACATATCCTGAGTCTCTAGTTTCTCAATGAGGGCTTGTTCATTCAAAAGAAGCCTGAGCTCTACCCACTGCCAATGAAATTTTGCAGGTTGCAGGGTATCTAAAATATGTACAAGCTTATCCACAAGCTTTGTTTCACGCTCTGCATATTGAACTTTAGATTCGCCATGTCCAGAGACTTGATTTCCTTCACCCTGTGTAAATAAAGAGTGTGGCATCTTACAATCAATGATGGCATTTAGAAAAAGCCTCGCACGTAAGGGAACAAAAGCCATGGATTTCAAATGCATATCTGAACCATTCAACTCTAGCATGGCTGCAAATTCAGCATCACTGCCATCTGCAGCTACAAGATCATAGAAACCCTGACTATCTCTCAAACACACATCACGAAAAGGCAAGTGCTTTATAGCATCACCTATAGCTGTTGTTAAAGATTGATATAATTGATTAAGATCTTCACGGACGGCAAGGCCAGTGTTCAGAATGAATGGCCGCCATATAACAAAAGCAAATATTGAATAGGCAGGTGGAAAGACCAAACCAAGAGGGAGCATACGCTGCATCCTTGAAAGAGCTATTGCGGACGGTTCACCCAAGAGTTCCACAACCAACCCATCAGAAACAGTTCTGCAGTTTCCAACAAGCAGTCTAAACCAGTGCACATAGACTTCAAGCGAGGTATCTCCCTTAAATCCCCCAGTAGAACGAGCATTACCATTAGAGTTGGATCTACTACTCCTTACAAATTGAATTATATCCAACCTTTCCTTTAACTTGAATACAGTCACCAATCTCTCCAGGTTAGAAACCCCATGAACAACTGCCCCAATGATTAGGGCAGAAACAGCAGCTGAAACTTTTGTTGCTCTCCCAAGCACCACTTTTGTAGAACTGTTCAAAGCTTCATTAGACATATTAGAGTTGGAATCATGGGATTCTGGAGACAACTGGTATTGATTTCGAGATGCCTTTCCAGGAGCAAAAACCCCAGCAAGAGCAGAACAAGCTTCTGTTGCGAGAGCCACCTCAAACACACGGGTTTGGCGCTCACCAAGAGCTTCCTTAAGGAGGCACAGGCAATTTATATGGATACGCAAAATACGCCTAGCAGAGTTCAAGGAATCAGTGGCAGATGAAAAGCTTGAATAGCTACCCCCTGCTCTAAAATCAAGAACTTTTGCTATAATTGGCCCTATGTTACCAACAATAGCAGATACAGCAGAAGACACCAAAGATGGATCTCCCTCTTGAGCAGCACCACCAGTCTGCCGAATGCAGTCCATCACTTCTGTAATTACTTTTTGAGCTATCTGATATCCATCATCCCATTTTTCAACAGCAGGACCTTTTGGAGCACCAGCAGCAGAGAGCTTTCTCTCTTTGCCATAAAAATAGGGAAAGGCATCCTCACCATTCACATTTCGTTGCACTATCTCTCTCATGTTCAAACCCACCCTGGACAACCGGACACCACTAATCTTTTGGCGGAAAAAATCATCAAGATCTTCAACTCCTGCTGGAACACCAAGTGGAAACCCTAACTCTCCATCCATTGCTTGTCCAGATTCAAGTTCAGAAAGAAGTCTCTTATCACATGTTGTCTTGAAATTCTTCTCCCATTCAATAACACTAGCCACATTTCCATAACGCTTCAACAAATACCGGCTGTAAACTACAGCAGCCGAACCTGAAACTCTTCCATTAGATGCCACTACTGCTGAAGCACGGTGCATGGTAGCTGACAAGACTTCTGGAATAAGATCTGTTGCAATAAGTATGCTCTCATACCTGAACCAAATACATTATTAGGAAAAACAACAGACATCTAAAGTAAAAGCTTGACGAAAGCACCAATATATCGAGACAAAAGCAATTAAGTAATTGGGAGAAAATAGAGGGGGGGGGGGGATCGTATATAAAAGAAACAGAAATTTCTATAAGAGAATTCAAGAATGACTACTTAATTATAAGCTGGATTATTGATATCAACTAGTGCACTGTGTACAATACAACTGTGATCTAAATTTAACAAGAAAAGTTGATGAAATGACTTCATGGAAGATTAGAGAAGAAACAGATTGCTTCTCACGAGGTGAAGGGATCTATCTGTTCATGAAAACTATTTCATACAGGATTGGTAAGAATATGTTTTATTTTTTTTAACTAATTGCAAGGTGAATATTAGTTGGAGTTAAAAGAATTGTATAGAAAAAGGGTAGACTAATATTATGTTGAATGCAGTGTGTAGTTTGAACAATGTGCTCGCAAGAGTGTTAATTCATTTCTATCACCTCTCCAGTTAAAAGAGAATCAAAAGTGGGTCTCATATGTGAATAAAGTCGGTTCTCCCATTATATTCACTCTTCACCTCATTAAAATGTCCAAACAGTGGATAGATAAGTAATTTTGTAGTCATACGAGAAACAAATTGTCCTTTTGTGTAAAGACTGTTGTGATTTTGACTCGTCGGAGTTTCTAGGAATGGCTGACCGGTCCCCCGAAGTCAGAAAGTCGAGTTTTGGGGCAGATTTTGGGTTTCCTAGTAGGGTATGGTTTTGGAAGACAAAGAGGACTTGCACAAGACTTTCCTAGTGTGGGAAGGAGTTCTAAAGGGTTTTCCTTATGTACAAGGGAATAGAATTAGCAAATAGTTGAATTACCTAATTCTATTAGGTTTAGGAATCCATATTGTAAGTGGTAAGCCTATGCTCTATAAATAGGCTGCTACAAGTCTCATAAAAGTAGAATAGCTAGAAACTTCTAGGGAAGAAACTCAAAGGGAGATGCAGGTTAGAGACTCAAGGGTGAGTGACTTCAAGAGAGGGGTTTTTCAAGAGTGAAAAACACAAGAGGGCTAATTGTGCAAAGAGAGAAGAGAGCGGCTGCAAGTTGGGTAGTCTAGGGTTTCAATAAGTTCTTGTAATCTTATTCTATACATAGTGCAGCTGTGACTCTCTAAGGGTCACACGGGGACGTAGGCAAAGTTCGCCGAACCTCAAGAACAAATCTTGGTGTTCTTTATTGCTTTATTGTTGTTTTTATTGTGTGTGTTTGCTAATTGTCTAATCCTATAATACATCAAAGAAAAGGTCACGGGTAAGGGTGTTAATTCACTACAAAGACTTTATTCTATATAAAGATAGAGAGTGCACCTTCGAAGGGATGATATCAGAAATGCCTCCCCCACTTCACACACTTGACTTTCAACATTTCTCGGCAGCAGCAGAATGTTTCGCCCACTATGGATTGTAGAATTGGGGATACTAATAACCTTTGGCAGCAACCAAAGGAGAAACTTGACTGCTGAAACCAAATCATTTGAAACGTCCATCAAATACAGTGCAGCAGAAAGCTCATCTTCACCAAGCTTCCACCGTATGGAGCTCCTATCATCAACAGATGTGAAAGACCTACCAAATTGGCCAACCTTAGCAATAGTCTTTTCAGTCTCTTCAACAAGGTGCCTAATAAAAGTCATCAACCAAACTGTAATAGTCCTCTTCTCTACAAATCGCAGACGCTTTAAAGCTTTTCCAATTGAAACAATATCCCCACCATGGTTCATTTTGGTCGTATCCACAGACTTCAGAGTTTCTCCCTCCAGTCCTGTTCTATGATGAGGGCAGCTTACCTTATTGTTGCAGACATGACTTGTGGATGCTCCCTGGCTACCCTCAATCCTAGCAGTTGCTAGTTGAGCAAGACTTTGAGTTTTACGAACTATTTTTTGCCGATTCCTAGATACCTGTTTGGTTGACTTAACTGGTGGATCAACCTTCAATGGCTCCAAGGATTTAGGTCTCTTACTCATCCACCAGGTATCTTCATCATCTGATGGAATTGGAGAATTTCCTTGGATGCATGAGCTCCTTTCGTCACTCATTTTTTGCCTCTTTGCTCTTTTGCATTCTTCACACCCAGGGGTGCCTTCTCCCAGATCCACTTTGTTACAGATTGACCCAAAAGATCTCTTAACACTCCCTTGGGCTTCATCAACTCCTGTATCTGTAGATGGGGATGAACTATTTGGAAGCTGCAATAGTACTGAGATTGCTTCCTTTAGCTCTTCAACATCAGCATCACTCTTGCCGCTTTTACCAGACAATATGTTGGATGATGACTGAACAGTCTTCCACTGATCAACAGAAACTGGCAAAGCACCATCCTTTCCAGGGATAGGATAACGCTTTTGCTTCAGAGCAGACACATTCATATTCAAATTTTTATTTTGATCACAGAGAAGCCCACGAAGTATGAGGCGGCGCTCATTTGAGTAAAAACTCATGGCCTCCGAAAATTGCGGCCCTTCAGCAATCCCTGCTTCTAACAAGGCATCATGCATAAAGAGCCCAGGCAACAGCTTCAAGATTCGATAATGCCTCTTTCGTCTGTCTGCTTCAAGCACTGATCCATTCATATCCATAATTCCACTAACTATCAACTGCCTAACATAGGCATGGGGGTGAAAAATACCAGATCGTATGAGTTCGATTACAAGTAGTTGAAGGCGCTTGAAACCTTCTCCTTTGCCTGCTTCATGTTGGTCAATCCAACACACTATGATATCATGTAAAGGACCTGGGCTCTCAAAAATATTTGATAATTTTAAACTTCTTTGATCCGAACTTTTTGATTTATTTTTAGTTTCATAGGAATTTCCCACAGAATTTCTGACAGGAAAATTATTCTGCTGTGCGGAACCTTTTATAACATTACTGAATCCATGAGGGTTGTCATTCTTACATTGAGGTGAACTTTGCAAGTCTCTTGTCTTTAGCTTCAAAAGCCGAGTTGCAATGTATACCTGAGAAAAATCTTTTCTTCCAGTAAATTTCAGATCACAAGGTGGAGCAGTCCGAAAACCCCTGAAATCACATGTTGCCCACTCACAAAGAAAAAATACAGAGCAAATACATGACAAGTTCACAGTCCCAATCCATTTCAACGATGTTCTCAAGCAGGGACTAACTTCTGCAATCCAACCTTCATTTAAAAATCCATCACAAGGATCTTCAAATAGAAATCTATATGCCCCTCGAACATCTCCCTGCACAAGAGATCTATCTAGGGCCTGTACAGCTTTAGCAATACTATGGCCTGGATAACTAGGGCATGCAGCCTTTGCAAGATTGTCAGCACGTTTCTGAATGGATGAAACAACATAATCAAAGGCCAAGGATTGATACTGAGCATCAAAATCTTTACTGAGCACAGAAGCAGTTCCTGCTGAACCATTTTTAACCTTCCTCACATCCTCAGACATCTTTGGTAAACTTCCATCATTTACTGCATAAGAGACTACACAAGGTGGTAAAGGAAAGCAATCCAAAGCTACAAATGTATCAGGTACAGAAAGTATTAAATAACGGAGCATCTCAACCATCGTAGACACTGTATATGCCCTGCGGGAGTTATCCACAAGATCTGATCCACCTTGTGTAGGTTCGCGTATGCCACGAACAGCTATTCCCACAAGAGTGCGCACATATGTTTGAGATAAAACAACAGTTTCCAAAACACCATATATAATAGGCAAGAGCAACTGCGCAATCTCAAGCAATTCTTTCTCCTGCAAAAGCACAAGTAAGACTATTAAAACCCAAAAGAAAGAAAAAAAAAAAAAAAAAGGATCAATTTCAAAATACCTACATGAACTATAGTGACACTTACAAGTTGGTACATGAGATTCAAAACCTTACAATTAGATACACAATGTTTATTCTGTTATACAATTTCATGCATCTGTTAACCCTTCCGTTAAATTTTCTGTTAGTTGCTTATATGGCACTAGTGGAGAACACCTATTTCATAATGCATGTGCTACAAGGCCAAAAAATAATGCCACATAGACAAAAAAACAATAAAAAAAATTAAAAAACTTTGAAATTATTAAAAATACAAATTAAATTAGATACACAAAGAATAACATNCCCACCCACTCAACCACCCACCGCCAACCCCACCAATGGCGGTCCATCCATCCCTCCTCCCCTCTCTTTCTCTCCCTTGTAGTTGTCCCCCTCTTTCCCCCCTGTCTCTCTCGTTCTGGGGTAGTAATGGGCTCATGGTATTTCATATTTGATCAAATTTGAAGTGTCTAAGATGTTCAACTTGGATCAAGGTCAAAGATATCTGAACTTGATTGGGCAAAAATCTATAAGCTTTAATATTTGATGCAATATGTCCATGGGATTTTTCAAATTCTAAGCAACACCCAAATCACTAGATCTCGAATACAAGTGGCCTAAAAAAAAATGAATTTGAGCCATACACATACCAGAACATGCAAATGAACACAAACGATGTGGGCATGGATGCGTTGGAGAAGCTTGTGACACAAACGATTCAGAGAAGAGGTTGTTCGGTTGAAGATTGTGGGGAAGAGAGAGAGGGGGGGGGGGAAGGAGAGGGAGAGAGGGGGAAAAAGAGAGAAGAGAAATAGAGGGGGAGGCCGTTGGGGTGGGGATCAGGTGGGTGTTTTTTGGATCTGGGTATTGGTTTTTTATTATTATTATTTTTTCTGATTAAAATGTTTTTTTAAAACATTTAAAAACTTATCAGGTTTTTTATTGTGTGGCTTCATTTTTTGGCCATGTGGCACATTTATCATGAAAAAGGTGGGGTTCACCAGTGCCATGTAAGCAATTGACAGAAAATTTAACAGAAGTATTAACGTATGAGTAAAATTGTATAACGAAATAAATATTGTGTACCTAATTCTAAGGATTTGAAGCTCATGTACCAACTTGTAAGTGCCACAATAGTCATGTAGGTATTTTGTAATTGATCCAAAAAAAAAAAACAACACTGTTTTTTCATTATTTCTTTTAGGAGCAGATTAAGATCATTTAAACCTCAATAAATAGTCTTCCAAAATAAACTCAGAACAAAGTAATACCTGCAGTTGACTTAGAACCCAATCAATAATAAGAGTAGGAAAAAGGAGCCCGTCAGCATGAAGCCATTGCAGAAGTCGCACCACATACCACCACTTGAAATGTAGGGAAGGCTCCTCACCATCAAAAACTGCTGATGCTTGATCACACCTTTGCAGTACTGACCCAGCATAAAGAGTTTGCGCCGATCGATCTCTATTGTGTAAAGTAGAATGAGAATTATTTCTTGAGAAGAACTCGTCAAGAAGGTGCTGCAAGTAATCAATGACATCTTTTGTCCCGAGCTCTGTGCGGGACAACTGAGTTTTATCAGGTGCCCCAGAAGAAAGACTGGCAGAACCTTGCCGAACCTGCAAAAATACAGCAATTATATGCTACGGCTACCTTCCAATATGAAAACTATTGACAAACAGGTTAAGATCAGTAATCCCGTTCTGATACAGATGTGCAAGCATCCATACCTGATTAAGATAAGTTACTTTAATAAACCAACGTGCTCTCAGAAATGGAACATTATTCCTTGTAAGAACTTCAAATAGGGATCTTTTCCTATACCCATGAGGAACATGATCAGCCAACGAACGCAAGCGTTTGTGTTGTTGTGATAAACCCTGGAAAAGAACGGAAAATATATTATAATCAACATATAAAAAATTAATAAATACAATGGCTTCTCAAGTTGTAGAATCCCACACCAAGGCTTCTCATCAGCTATTTCAAAAACACTGAGATATACCCAACCCAGTCTGTCAGGGGTGGACCACTAGAGCCTCCAATAGGATGGTGATTCCTTTTCCTTTCTCTTTTCTAAATCATTTTAAGGGATAGATTTTCCCGCATTGTCATATTCTCACCACCAAACCACGTGATTGGGCATGTAGCCATACTAGGCTGTCATTATTTTAAAATGCCTTTTTTAGAATTTGACAAGTTCATTGGCTGAATATGATTGCCTGTAAAGCACTCAATATTTGGCAATTTAGATAATATACCATATAAATTTGTAAAAGATCACTACAATTAATTACAGACCAACAGAATAGATCAATATTGCTAAGACATCATGCCATTTTCCAGAAATCCATGGTATATATATTAATAACTTTGTCCCTCTCTTTTGATGAGAGTAATTGACCCCTCATTTTACTGCCCTCAGAATGATATTAAGATGTTTGAGATGAATCACACAATCACCACATCACAATGCTTCCCATTTACACAAGTTGACAGTGTAAATCAAGAGGCAACGACTCCTAGTTGTTTTTATGTTTCAGAGATTCTCAAGCACAAATGCACAATTAGAGAGGAAGCATAGCATGAGGCTGCTGATTTGCTCTTTTTATAACATAAATTAGGTTACAATTTATTAGAAACGATGCTTGTTTTAGAAAATAAAAGGCATACCTCAATCCATTTTTTTCGTAACTCTTCACCACAGTGCCTTTGTTCAGGATAAACACCTGGCTTTGTTAATAGAGAATCAGCAAGAGGAACACCATACACTTGACCAGCCTGCCATGGGGAAAAGATAAAGATACAGCAGTCCATAACGCGACACCAACCATATAAAACCACCAAAACTCCAAAGGTTTTATGCAAATGCATACAAGCAATATAAATATTTGAACACATCTTTTGCTGCAGAAGAAAGTTCCACAAACATCAAAAATAGTTGAGAAAGGATAAATTACCTTCCTCTTTTGAGCACGAGATTCATTGATGGCCCTAAGACGTTTTCTAATTGCCTGAAATTTAAGAGAAAAACTTAAAATTTCATATAATATACTTAAAATTTTCTCAAAACCAGAAGAAAGTGGTGGAACTCTTCCATTAAGTGATTTACCTCTCTGCATCTGAAGACAAGAGGTTTGTTAAAACCTTGAGCCTCAGTCAATGATATCTCTCTAGCTTCCTGGCAAATTCAGCAAGTGCAGTCATCGTAAAAACCTACTTGTGATACCCACAAAAATTTGAATCTCAAAATACCTTAATAAGATATATGATAACCTGAATTAAGAACAGTCCATATAAAAGATGGCCTTGATCATAAAAAATATGCAACAAAAATGCTTCACTTGAACCCACCAAGTATTGATACTTGATATGAACAAATGGTTATTAGGAGTAAATTTATATTCAAGAGCTTTTGAAAGGAAAGAACAAATATAAGGGTTTTTCAGATTCATAATCTTTCTTAAGGGTCTCTAGCTATATTTCCATAGATTACTTGATTATAAAATTGTACCTCAATTCCTTCAACAGTCTCCCTGTATCCAGTTTGCACATATTCCCTGGTAAGAGTCTCCTCTGGGCAATTTGGAGTTTGCGGGTGAAAGTCAGGTGGCCCAAGTCTGAGATTAAAAAAAAAAATGGAAATGATAAGTGAGAACCATAATCAACTGCTTTAACATATAATTTTTTTGTTAAATTTTTTTTTAACATATAAATTTATGAGAAAAAAATAACATAAGTTACTATATCCAGCAGCATTAACATATAAAAAGTACCTGTTTTCTTTTAGTTAGTACCATTTGGAATAAAACAAAGGAAATCCAGATATATGGCATATGAATGTCTCCTCTTTACAGAAATTTTTAATAAAAAAATAAAAGTGCGAATCTGTTGCAAAAATTACCGGCCATTCAAAGGGTCTTTATCACACTTCAACTTGTAAGGTGTTAATTGAGATGGGCGCCTGCACAATTAAGAACAACTCGCCACAGTTTATGGCAGAGCAAAACAACCACAAAAGAGATGGTACTACAATATAGTTATGGAACCCAATTACCTAGAAGTTAGGGATAAGTTCGCTGGCAATGCAGCTGATTCAGCTCGGGAAGAATCCCTCCCTGATGTTCCACCTATTGCGTTGTTATTAACTGCACTAGTGCAGCCAGTGGCATGATACCTTTGCATTTCTCCCAACTATCATCGGCATACTGCCCCCAGCATCGAACTGCTACAAGAAACTGTCAAGCTGAACTACTTAGTTAAGACATGGCTCCAACATTAAGGCTGATGAAAACCAAATTACCAGCAGAAGCTATAATTACATTAGTTTAATACAGAAATAAAGATGTGAGCTACTAATGGATAGTACACACAATGATTCAGAGATTTGATCTCATGCAAATAATTTATACATAAAATAGCTTCAGCCAAAAGCTACATAATGTAAATTAATAACATTCCTTCAATGAAAAACTCTTAGCTATTAGGCATGAAATATCTCTGGACCCTAAAATATATTGCACAGAGGGCATAAGATATGAACTTCAGGGCACAAGGCTAGGATATATATATGTGTATGTGTGAAAATTCACTTTTTGGGGAACAATACAAGATGGATGAGATCATGGGAGTATGGAGCAAAAGGATTGCAGCTCTCACAAACAACCCATACGGAGTATCTCAAAAGTGCGTTCAAGTGCAGCAACCTTTTTGTTTCCTATTTATTATTACAATCTACTGTAAACCTATCCTACATCCAATGTTGAAAGTTTGACTTCTAAAATTGCTTGCATTAAAACTTTCAGGTATTTACAATAAAGTGAAACTTTGCTCCTTCCAAGAAACATTACCAAATAGTTTGGAGTTGCAATATGAAGAAAAAAGCAAAACCTATAATGAAGTAAAGATTACAAATCTTAATTTATTATACTGAAGCTACTAACACATAGAATTTTACACAGGCACGTTCAAGAAAAGTATGTCTAAGATATGCAAACAAAATTTGATATGCTATTGTCTAAAATGATTATTAAATTTACTTGAGGAACAATTGGACCTTAAATGGAACATATTACATTAGCTTGAAGCTGCCACATTTGATATCATGAACAAAACATTAAGCTCTTAGGACAACTAATAAAATCTGTGGCCTAATAATTCGCACAACCCACATAGCAAAAAGCAATAGAACTTAACCAAATCAATTTGATCTGCAAAACGCATTAGAAATATCCAATACATAAACTCCAAGCTTAACCACCCAAGTAGCTCAAATCAGTTCAATGCACAGAAAAAAAAAAAAAAAACACCAAATATCAATAAAAAACATGATTAATAATACCAAACCTGAGCACCAACACAAACAAATCAGCTATTGAATCCTAAGAGTTTCAAAGCACGCTAAAATCCAAGCTATATACCTAACGATACTCAACAAAATTCGCACACCAAACCACCAAATCTAACACCAAAAAAGCATCATAAATTGAAGCAGGAAAAACAAAGCTAGGGTTTTGAACAAATACCAATTCCCCAGACGAGCGAGCTATTGTGAAGCACCCGAATTGGGTTTTGAGCAGGAAGTGAGGCTAGGGTTTTGGATGTCAATGGGTGTAAAATAGGCGAAGACTTTGGGCCACAACTGTAATAAACAGCAACAGAAAGGATTTGAGATTGCAAGGGGGTGCCTTTGAAAAAAAGGTTTGGGATTCCAACAGACAGAGATTAGGGTTTTGCAGATAGAGAGAATTGAGAAGAAGGCGAAGAAGAGCTGAAGTCGGGCTTTGAGGGACTTTGACTCTTTAACATTCGCTGATGATGACGATGATGCCTCTGTTGTTGTTGCTTCTGTGCTAGAATAAAGAGGAAAGGGTGGGCGATCTGGGACTTCCAAAATTATTATAAAATTACTTTTGGTGTTTCTGTATCTGATTTATTTTTTCCTATTTTGCCCTTCACTTTCCTTTTTGGCTATGCTACATTGCTACCTTGCCATATAAAGCATGGCAAATTCTGTGGGGGTAAAATGGGGATAAAATTGTTGTGCCCTAATTAAGCTGGGTCAGACACTCAGATTTCTTACTTACATAGTTACATAGAGTGTGTGTTTCTGTGCTTTTAATTGCCAGATGTTGACCTGAATTCTTGGGTGAAATTAGTACGAAATTTATGGGTGGCATCTACAAAGATTAACACATCATGTTTTGGGATTTGATTTCATAACTAAAGCCCTTTTTGCATGGCTAATTTATTTTCTCTTTTTTCAAAGAAAAAGTAATTCCAAGCATTTTTATTTGATATTTTCTTATTTACTTTAACATGTTGTAGGTTTGCATGACAGATTTCGTGGAAGTATTATATTAATTAGCATTTCACATGATGTAGTTATGCATCTGAAATTTTCTACTGGTGTGGTTCAACTAACTTCTTTTTGATCAGTGCAGAGAATAGAAAGTCTATACTATATTGGTTTTGGCCATTCCCTAGGACACACTATATTGAAGGTCTTAAGCAATGACACATGGAGCCATGGAGGTAGTAATAGTTGTCCATGCCCTCAGTAACTATATATGGCCCATTCTTGGATGGGTACGTACTTGGCCAAGGGCACATGCCATTTTCTATACCATAGTTCCTCTAATATGACTATACTTTAAGGTTTCTTTTTGCCCTTTTAGTCTTTTATTTTTGGCTTTGGGGGGGGGGGGGGGGAAGGAGTATTTCCGTTTTAGTCTAGGAACTTGCTTTCAAATGCACATGCATGTAATACACGTATGTATTAAAATATTATGTACTTGTATTTTACATGCATGCATATACATCATTCATATAATAATTAATTGCATAATGAAAAATAAATATAAAAAAATTATATTTATTCACCACGTGATAAAAGATAAATGTGAAAAAAGCAGTGTATTACTAAGTTACTAACCAATTATGGCAAAATGTAGGAACTCCCTAAAACTGAAAGTATGAAATTACTTGTAAAAGGTATGTGTTACATTGCAATCAAACTTCCTAAAATTGCAACTTTTAGTTGTTGGCTGCTCTTTATTTTGTTCCCGGTTTCGATCCCCCCCCTCCCGCGCTAGGCCCGTTACTTGGCCTCCCTTCGTAACAAACAAAAAAAAAAAATTCCTAAAATTGCACTTTAGTTGTTGCCTGTTGGCTGCTCTTTATTTTGTTCCACGTGGATATTTTGGTCATTTTCTCTGAGGCTAACCATGCATCATGATTCATGAGTCATGACAGAGGCACTCTTTGCACTGTGGAATATTTGAATATACAGCATTAATACAACAACAATCAAAAAGTGACAAACGGTGTGTTTGAGTTTGAGGGCAGAGTGGCCTATTAATCAGTGTAAGCTGTCCAATAGGTTTGGACTTTGGCCCTTGGTATGTTTGGCCAATGGTTTATGTTAAGCAATCACATTTGTGTTTTATTTTTATTTTATTTGGTCTTTGTTTTCTTTGTTTTGGTTTTTTAATTAAAAACAGTCGGATATCTGGACTTGAAACTTTATATATATTTATTACTTCTGTTTTGGAATTTCAACTCCTTTATGGCATCCAAAGAATTGAATTACAAAAATTGGCCGAAGTATAAACAATGAATTAAATTTTGGATTTTGAGGAAATTTCAAAATTTTAAAATTTCAACAAAAATTAGACGAAAACAACAGAAATTGCTATCAAAATACTTAAATTTTTAATAAAACTTTACCATATGTTTATTTAACATATTATCTACTAAATTGATAAAAAACATTGAACAAACCAAATTATATAGTATATTTCATGTTATATAAAGTGAATATAATGCTCGCTGAAACAAATATTGTTAAATAAAATTAGTATATTCTTTATACTTTATAATTTAATTATACACTCAAAATTCTAAAATCTAAACACTAATGCTTTATATACTCTATGTCTCTGTATACCTTAATACTCTTTATACTCTATAATCTATACATTAAACACTATATACTTTATATTTTTTAAGATATTAGGCCCTTTAGGATATTTTTAATATATAAATGTATTAGAGTTTAGGGTTTAAAATAACCAAACGAAACCCCTAACCTTTTTTTTTTCTTTCCAATTGCCCAAAGGCCCCAAACTCCCCTCTTTTTTTTTTTTTTTTTTCTTTCCTTACTTTTTTTCCCCGTGCCTCTCTCTTCATTTTTTTTTCTTTTCTTCTTTTTTTATCATGCCTCTCACTCAGCCAAGCTTTGTCTTCACTGAGTGTAACAACTCAAATTTTGGCTTACGGTAATTTTGCTACTTAAATTTTTCAAACTTGTTTTAAGATTTGTTTAAAATAATTAAAAATTTCCTTAAGTTTATTTTAACTAACTTAGACTTTTGATTGTGAATTTAGAGCTTAGTTGTGTGAAAATGAATTTTAGAAAAGGAAAATTCAAGAATTTGGCAACTATTAATTATTTTGGGAATTAAATTATGAGAGTATGATTTTTCATAATTTTTTTGAAAGCAATTTGACTATTTTGAGGTTATAGGACATTAGTACTCATCAATACAAGTCTGTAAGATTTTTCGGTGAATTATTTGGAGTCCTAAGTTATTTTTTGTGAATTTCCGAAGTTGAATAAAATAGAAAATTTCGATAAATTTTGGTAAATTTTTGAAAATTTCAGGGAAAACTTGTTAAATATGTGTTTCGATTTCAGAACCCTAAAAAAACGAAATTTAATACCTTGAGTATAAGTTACGTAACAATATTTTGACGAGTTGAAGTGGAAGTACGTAATAAGATTTTGACGAATTGAAGTGTAAGTTACGTAACATGACAAGGCATTATGTAGGGGTGGGCATTTGAAACCGAAATGCCGAAACCAAACCCGTATCGTTCCGTTCCGTATCGTATCAATTTTGTGTCGAAAAACAATACCGATTACATACCGTACCATACCGATTCCAAATCGGTATAATATCGGTATGAAACTTTCAATACCGTAATATACCGTACCGTACCGAATTATATTTAATATTCTTTTAATTAAGTATTGCCATATTAATGACTATTTGGGCAAGTCTATAGACTATAGTAGACTTGCCCACAACGAATTCTCAATCCCCTATTCTAGTATTCCCCACTCTCAAGTGACATTTGGGCAAAAAAATTAACTAACCTAATATGTAAAAATATTAGGTTAGAGTTAGACAATTATTAGTAAAGGATTGACAATTAATATGTAAGAATAAAAGTGCAAGGGATTGACAATATATCTTTTTGGTTGTTAAATATTATTTTTTGAAAAAAAAAAAATTGAAAATGTTGGCACATACTAAAACCATACCGAATTCATAAAACTCTGGTATGATATGGTATCAGTTTTAAAAATATTCATATCATATCGATACTGTACCGAATAAAAATTTCGGTATGGTATCGGTATGGGGCTCATACTGTTACATACCGTACCGTGCCCACCCCTAGCATTATGCACTTAGATTGAAACGATCCTCCATAAGCTAAGAGAATGTCCTGAAATAAAATATGGGTAAAAATAAGCATTTGAATGTGTTCTTGAAAAATTTTCATGTTTAAGTCATATATATCAAGTGGATAGGTGGGTAGTAACTCAAAAATTAAACGAACTTCCAATTACTAGTTGATTTTTCAGACTCTTCAGCATTATTGCTAATATTTCTCAACTTGCTAGTTTATTAGTAACATGTGATCATGAATATGATTTGTTCGAAATCTTCACCTAGTTTAATTTTTTTATCCATTTATTATTTGTCTTGATGACTCGTTTGATAATTATGACATGCTCATGCTAGTCATAAAATTAAGACTTGGACTCGGCACAACCTATGGCTCTCTCGTGATTGTGCCGTGTTCGTTCATGATATGCCTTAAATAAGCCATGTCCACAAGTCTTTTATTATTTTTGTTTATTGAATGCCAAAAATTTAACTTAACTTATGTTAATTTTATTTCTTATTATTTAAATGTTAACATATTTTTGCTTGAAATTGATTTTTTTAAACAACCACTGTTAAATGAGTCGTGCCTAGTTCAGGCCAATATTGTGCTTAAATGCTTGGCTTGTATCGTGCTTGTGTCACATGCTATACTTGATGAGCTAAAAAATTTGGCTCGGCTCAATTCATTTACTCATGTTGTGCTCGTGTCGCCTTGGCCTATTTTGTGTTCATTTCGTGTTATTCTTGTGTCAGCCCAATCCGTTTTGACATTTTTAGGTGAAATAGTCATTTAAATGTGTTATAAAAAATCTCAAATATTTAAGTTAAATAAATGAAATGGATTAATTAGTAGGTAGTAAGTTAGTAACTCAAGAATTAAATGAATCTCAATTAACTAGTTGATTTATCCAAACGCTTTGATCGGCTAATTTTTGCTAATATATATCTGTTTGCTAGTTTCTTTAAGCTAAAATGATTTGAACTTAACTCATGAGCTTGAAAACAAAGATGTGTAAAAATAGTTAGATATGTTCTCAAAACAGTCTTCAATATATAAATAAGATAAATAAAAAAGATAAATAGGTAGTAACTAGTAACTCATAAATTAAATGAACAGAATTATGATTTCTTTTTTCATCTTAAACGATGGTACCATCGCTCATGGGTGGCAGCACCCACATTCCTCAATCTTCTTCTTCTAATTTATTTTTCTTTTAAGCTTGTTGTTTAAGTAATTTTATCCATTGACAAAAGTATTTTATAATGTGCATTTTTTAAATATAAAATTCAAAGTCGTAGGAATTTCAGATATGGTCTCAAAGTATATTGTGCAAGAGAAAGATAACACTTATCAAGAATCAAAATATTTTAATATTGTCCCTCTACAGACAACCTAGATTCACTTGCATTATCCAAAATATTGAGTTTGGCAATATAACAAAACTTGTAATATGAACGAAATTTGTAAGAAAACAAAAATTACAGGTTAGTAATATCTGGATAATTAAAAAAATATCCATTAAGTGATAGACTACAAACTTTGTAACTTAAAAGGACATGTATTTTTAACTTTATTTTCTACAATAAATGCAATACTAATGAGCGCTCTAGTGGCAATCAATTGGATGTTTACACGATCCTAACTACAACTGCGATTAACGAATTTAAATATTGTAATGCAATTATACCATTACAGTTACGTTAGCAATTACAATTATCGAATAATCAAGACCTACGTTGATTGATCTGCTATCTAAAATTTATTAAAAACACGTTCCTAATATGTGCGTAAATTATTCTTATTTAACGAAATTTAGTTTTTCATATCTTTATAAAAAATAAATCAAATTTGCATCATTTTGATCGGTAAATTGAAAAAATAAGAAAATTGGGTCGAGTCTAGTTGGTATGATTATTAAATGAGCCGATTTATATACAACACAGAGCAGATTGAGTCCATTTTAGACGGGCCGGGTCAGATCGGATCCTAAACTATTTTGTGTTGGAATCCCAATTCCCAAACCTTCGCAGAACTCCCAAGTCCCAACCTAAACCCTTGACTTTCATTCTTCTGTTAAAAAAAGAGACCATTCTTCTAGGCTTCTAGCACAGGAGCCAAAGTCTTCGCCTTTTCCACAATCCATTGCCATAAAAAACCCTAGCTTCAAACCCGCTCAGAACCCAATTCAAAGCTTCGCAATAGCTCACTTGCCTGGGAATTGGTATTTGTTCAAAGCCCGAGCTTCGTTTCCTGCTTTCAATTTATGGTGCTTTTGTTGTTAGATTTGATGATTTGGTGTGTGGAATTTTTCAGTATGGTTAGGAATATAGCTTGGATTTTTGTGTGCTTTCAGTTTTATTCTAAGGCATGTTGAACACTGGAGCTAGCAATGCAGCAACTCCCCAATAACTTTCCAAAAACCAAACAACTCACTGTAACACTGTAACACTGCACACTGTAACTCTGGTTTTGCTGGTGATAAAGAAAGAGCTACACTGCAACATTGCACACCAACTGCGTGACAAATTCTCTGCTAAAAGGAAACAAGAATGCTGGCCTTTTAATCTATTATGTGATGATTAGATAAGACCAAAAATCAAAACCCTTTAGCTCTTTAGTAGTTAGTTATATATATATATATTTTCTTTTACATGCTTCTTAGTTTTTCATGGTATGGTCCATGTGCTAATTAATTTTGTTGCTAATAAAGAGTGTATCGGTTTGGGCTTGATTATGACTGTGCTATCTTTCCTAGGCTGTGTAGGAAGTTGCAATGGGCACCAACGAGATGGTACAGAAAAAGGGTCGTCCTCAAATTGTTAAATTGGATAATGCTTTGGAATTGGTATGATAATTTCCCTCATTGTGCTTTGAACAATGGATTGCTTTATGGGGACTCCTAGCAAGTCGTGGGGTCTATGTGGATTAGAATGGTGCATACAATGAATATCCAATAGCATTTGAGATATGATGTGCGTGCACCACGAGGGTGCATGCAAGTTGTGGTTTTAGAATTTAAATGAATCTATGAAGCCTCACCAGGATGTTTTGATTGGGATTGTGAGGGCACATGATAACAATGTAAAGATTATGCACTTTTATCGGGTAATACAGATAAAGGACATTTACATCAATGCAGGATCTCCTTAAGTTGTTCTTAAGAGTATTTATGGGTGCCAGTGATGTCCTAGCGATCTGGTAGAAAATAGTTATAAGTGGAGTGCAGTGGTGTCGTACAATACAGTCCTCCATTGCAATGTTATTGAATTATTGTCAATCCTCACTTTGATGTTCAAAATCTGACTATGTTTGTGCATGAATACGTACTGATATGCAGGCTAAACGATGGGTTAATAACATGACTGAACCTGCAGAAGATGAGCCAATTGAAATAGTGAGTCGACCTGCTAGGCAAGTTTATTTATTTTGGGTTTGAGAGAGTATAGTCATCTTTAGATTATCAATATTGGCTGTTATTGTGTCATTGTTAACTTTCTGCAGAACTCTTTTTTGGTTTTTGCAGGCTTGGACTAGGTGCTAAAGAGCCTAAAGTTCCCCGTCCATCCAAATTTTTACCTTCTGATGATCCCCTTAAAAGGAAATTACATTACAAGTTAGAAGCAGAAAGAAGAAAAGCTGCCAAAATTGCAGAGGAGTCCACACTGGCTGATAGGGATGATGACGATGACGAAGAAGAAGGTTTAGACAGCAGAACCAATGCGTTTGAGAAGAAAAGGGCAGCCGATCAAGTGACCCCATCTTTACAGGCAAAGAAAAAGCAGAAGTAAACTATTCCACCTTGCCTTTTAGCAAGAAAAAGAAGAAAACTAGCCATCTAACCTTGTCAAAAGTGAAACTTGAGAGCTTTGGTTCTGTTGTGGTACATCATAACATTTTTGTTGGAGTAAACTTGACGATTTCACATATTAAATTAATGTAAAATATTCATGAGAAATGCTTACTTCTTTATCTGTAATTATGTGGTATGGATTGGCAGGCTAATGAGCTGCAGTGTACCTCTTTCATTCTTATCAATTTATAGTTTTCTTCTTGAGAAGGAATTTTTATATAAATTTTTTATTATTATTAAAGAGGTGGGTTGCTTGTTTGTTGTTGTATGCGGTGTGGGTCGGCATTCCTGATAAACAACACTCCAGCAATGGCTGAATCCTTTGAAGTAAGTTTAAATGATGTCATGCTTCTAGGCTTTTGGTCTTCAACACTACGGACGCAAAATAATCTGGTGAGGTTGTCTTTGCCGGTGGCCTTATTTGCTCTCCATACTGGTGAGGTTTAGCATGTTTTTGGTTGAACATATCTAGAGATGTTCAACTAAAAATTAAGGGCTTGTGACAAAGTAGCAGGAACAAATATCCACTTTTTCCATAAATCTTTAAAAATCCAAAACACAGCTTGTCCAGTGCATATAATAAACCTAGCATGAACTTCTTTTATTTTCTTTTGTAATTACAATCAGTCAGTCACACAGGCCTCACAACTCACAACTCGTTATTGTCCAACCTTTGCAAATACAACAGCAAAAACAAAGGGAAAAAAGAACAAAACAAAAGAACAACATAACACAGTTAAGAATGAATGAAATCAAACCAAATGAAAAACACACCCTCAACTAAAACAACAATCCAACCTCTACACGAATCTACATTTATAAGAACAAACTGTACATTACTGCCTCAGCGGGTGGCATGCACAACGACCTAGACAATGGTACTTTTCAGCTTTGCAAACCATTTATGGAGAAACAAGCATCTGAGTACTTGCAAGGAGAATTTTGCAAATTGGATGTTTGATCCCTACCCATTAAGGATCTTTCATGTGATGACTGCTTCCCAGGAAGGTCCATGAGCCATAGTTCTGCAAGGTGGCAGATTCTATACTATCTACATGCTTTCAGTTGACCAAGTTGGACAAACCCAAGTCATATCGGATCCAGGATTACTCCTCCAGGAAAGCTAAAGAAGGCCTCCTCTTAATTGGTGAATGTTGCCTCGACAAGGTGGGTTGGTTTCCAGATTGGGCAAAAAGAAGTCAGTTGTGTTTTGCAAGTTGAAATTGCTTCCTTTTTACTCTAATTCAGCCAGAATTAAAGCATCTTCACTTTTGAGACTTGTATCTACAAAGCTTAATATGCTGTCTTCCATCAATTCTTGGAGAATAGCTTCACCCATGTCAACACCAATGGTTTCAGTATCAAACCGAAGGTCCATCCACATTCCGGTTCTTGACATGTCTTTTGTAACAATTTGATCCAAAGTACGAGGCAATGGAAGCGGAAGGAGATGCCAATAAACTCCTATCCACACCTCATGAATAGCAGTTTTCATATCTGGTACTGGCCTTATACTAGGGTTCACAGATGATACCCAAGGGAAGCAACCATAATAACGCCCACAAACTTCCACTAGAACTTCATTAATACAGTCAACAAGGAGTTTCGGGTCATAGCAAAGCTGGTTAGGAAAAAATTCTACCTCCTCGCACAATGATGGATCAATAAGTTGGTCTGAAGAAAGCCACTTCATACAGAAGTCATCCCAGTTGAAGCCAGAGGCTTGCATCACTGCTTTTACAAAATCAAATATTAGTTCCTTGTCTTCTGTACAAGTTTTCGCATTGTTAGATTGATCTGTAGCTGAAGAGTCTTGATCTTCAAATTGGAGCTGGAGTGGTTGTATTGGTAGCTCTACTGCATATCAGTGAATGAGTTAACATTAGCGAAGAAGTTGTATCTAACATTATAAAAATAAAAGGATTCTAAGTCATTTAATCTCTTATGAATTAATACCAGGTCGAAAAATGGTTTTCCCAGGGCTGATCTCATCCTCTGCAAATAGTGGCTCAAGTACTGAAACAGGACTTGGGCGCTCTGGTATATCAGTAGCAGTTTCTAGATCTTCAACATGCTTGGTGGTTGAAGAGCTGGAAGGGGATGATAAAGAAGAAGATTGCACTGGGCTCTCATCAAATGAATCCTAGAAGATGAGTAAGAATGATTATCAGGATACAGATGATATGCATAAGGGTGGATCCACCAAATAAACACACACAGAGATTATACATGTAAGATTAAGAACTTCAGTAGATCCTGAAGGGGATTTTAATGTTGTTTTAACGAATTAGAGAACATGATAATTCTTGTCAGTGCATGACTCGCTTTGGGAAAAAAAAAAAGAAATTTGCAGATAAGTGACCAACGACATATGCCATTATTACCCCAGGGCTCTGACAAGGGAATTTATCACCTCTTATTATCTATGTTGATTTTCAATTTGAAACTCATCTTAACATTTTTTTTTATGTCACGAAAAGTTGAATACAAAAAGAAACAATAAATTATATGCTCAGAAAAAGTAAGATATTATTACTTGTTTTGAGCATTCCGAACATCTTTTATCATCAAATATTTCAGCCATGTCACCATTTTG
The DNA here is from genome assembly GCA_003254865.1 of Dryas drummondii. Taxonomy (NCBI): domain Eukaryota; kingdom Viridiplantae; phylum Streptophyta; class Magnoliopsida; order Rosales; family Rosaceae; genus Dryas; species Dryas drummondii. The sequence goes on along the minus strand of QANW01002214.1, from coordinate 207,625 downwards.
GTCGCCTCTAGCAATGGAAGAGCCACTTGATTCAGAGGGAGCATCCAAGATAATTTTTTCTTCCTGAACTGCGGTTTCAATTTCTTTTACAATCGCTATATCACCTGCAGAAATTTTATAAAATGCTCAATATCAAAGAAGTTAAAAAAGCAAGCACAAAATTTCTCAAAATTTTTTGTCTTTGTATATTGAACAGCTGAGAAAATCAATACCTTCAGGACTCAACTCATCTATAATGGAAAGATGGGTTTCTTCTAATTTAATTTCACGAATTGGATTATCTGAGATACTTGGTACTGAGTTAGGAGGCTGTACTTTATAATCATGGTTGTTTTCAGAAACAGATGGCTGACTCTCTAAGTTTTGTGCAGCATGACTTAAAGGGCTGGCATTTGTCTCTCGCTTAGGAGACCATGTATTTTCATTGGCCTTCCTAACTTTCTCAAAGGCAGATAATCGCATCTGTGCAGTAAAAAAGCCATGCTCCAAGTCTCTTCCAGGACTGCCCATAGGAGAATGGTTGTACTCAGAAAGAGAGAGAATCCTTCCCAAGGTTTTAGGAAACTGTTGTCTCGAGAAATCTACAGCATCATCTCCATTGCTCAGCATCTCAGAGAGATGTTTCTTGGCCTCAATATAGATATTAGCTACCCTTTGATTAGGAATACCATGATCTTCATGTTTCAAACTCATTTCAGATTCTTCCATTTTGCCAATCCTGTCTGCTTTCTTGATACCACTGGAAGGTTTAGCAATTCTTTCGATGTAGAAATGCTCTTTACTAGGAGAACTTCCAACTTTCTCCTTACCAATCCCTTTGTCACTATCTCCCAAATTCTGAAGCTCATAGGCAAATCTGGTTGAAATTCCAGTAATAGAAACCCCGTGCTGTTGCCTTCCCATAGCATTCTTCAGTTTCCTTTTTATTTCAGAAAGAAAAAAGTGGGAACCAACTCTTTCACTTGGCCCCTTATTTCTTTCAATGTAATGGGATTCTGGGGATGACCCAAGGTCACATTCAGTTTCAGAATTTCGTAAGCCTGTAGGCCCAGGCTTCAAAATGACAATTCTCTTTGAAGCTTCAGAATTCTCATGTGCCTTAGTTGGGTTTCTTTGAGGCTTGATCTTTCTTCTGAAAAAGTAACGCTGTTTACGGATGGCAAGCTCCTCAGATTGTTTTAAATCACCAAGCTTCTGTTCTGACAAGTTGGACTCTGCAAGGGACTTGGATTCTTCATTTTTCTCTATCTGAGCACCCTGCAAGTTTTGGACATATTTTGCTAACAGTGAGTTTGGATCTTGCAAAAGTTTCATAAACAATTCCTCATCTGAACTTAAGATGTCAAGTGCATTCATTAGTTCTCTGAAGTGGATTCTCTGATCTTCCGTGAGATGCTTCCCATCAGTAAACTTCTGATTCATGAACTCCTTGATTGTCACACACAATTTCTCTTCAATATCAGAATGCTTGTAGTTTGATTTCACAGGAGCTTCACCATTCAAGTCATGATTCACACAATTGATATACTTTTGATGGATCTGGCGACATACCTCTTCCACTATCTCATCTACACCAAAATTACTTCTAGATTTCTGCTCTGGATTGTGATTACAGGAGCATCCAGATGAGTTTTCAGAAGCATTCAAATTATGGGGATCCATGTCACGACTTTTCTTGCGAGTCTTCTTTGTTCTTTTGAGGTCCGTTTTGATGTGGCCTAAATCAGATTGTTTAGTTTCTACTTCGTCATTGCTTATCTCCTTCTTTATGTCCTGCTCACTGAACATTTCTTCTTCCATCAGTTTCTTCACACTAGGCTTAGAAGCATAGGCTGTTACGGTTGCTGTTGTGTTAACTACGCCATCCTGAAACATTTTAGTAAGGATCTATTAGTTATATCATCACTCTAATAGTGAATAACTAGAAGAACACACAATATTAAATTTCACAATACAAGTTCAGTTGGATATGCTTGTAACTTGACCACACTTACAAGGGTGCCTTGAAAGTTATCATCCAAATTACTCAGCATCTCAAGCTTATTCCTTGAATGTTCAGTTCCTGCAGAAAAATGAAAATAGGAATTCAGCAACAAAATGGAATATTGCCTTTTTTATGTTTCAAAGCAGAGTTACTAACCACCCCGATCCCTAATTATAATTCAGGTAAGAAAAAGCATTCAGATAAAAAAGTTGACTAAAATTACTCACTGAGTTCATTTCAGCCTAAAGAAATTCAGAAACAGGTAGCAGAAAAGCCTTTGGATGTAGCAAGTACCACTTTCAATTAAAAAAGAGTTCAGAGCTCTTACCAACAGCATGCCTGCTTCCATGCCTCCTATCTGAAAGCAGCTTCCAGGTGGGGCGACCATGGCGGAAGTCAAAGATACTGATCAAACCCCACATACAGCCTAATTGATCTTTTTCATACCGCAGAGGGCGTCTCTGAGACCTCTTCGCCATAAAGAATGGATGATTTTTTAATTTTATTTGGCCTTTTGAATCCAAAATTTGTCACTAGTCTGACTGCATGAAAACGCCAACAAACAGAAAAGAGAGATCAATACACAGCAGTTACAGGGTACTACATATAAATGCAGCCATCTTGTTCTCCCACTCAAAACTTCAAAGATAAAGAAAGATCTACCCCATAATTAAGTTGTTTTTTTGTTTTTTGTGAAAATTAACAAAATCAGTTCATAGAAACATGAATTTTATTTGACTCAAACATAGCAAAATTCTACTCCAGTAGAATCCTAGGTAGGATATACGGATAATCAATTAGTTGGAGTAAGAATGCTTCCCAGTTAAAGCAAAATGATGCAGAGCTAAAGTAATTAATCACTCTATAATATGAAATAACAGATGAAAATAGTACTGATCAGAAAGAAAGAAATGACATGCAAAAGCAATTACCTAAACTTCAGAGCCTTGAATTCGATATGGCGAAGAATAGAAATGCAGCTGGATAAGTCTATTGCATAAATCAACAAATTCCAATTCCAACCCCACAAGCTTTCTAACAGAGTGAAGCTCAAGTCTCAAGATACCAAAACTTTCTTTGGATGGCAAGGTATCCAAGACTTCTTTTTTCATTCACAAAAGCCTTACACAGCACCTCACATTCTTCACAAAAGGCTCAAACGTCTTGCAATTTGGTCTTCTCTTCAAAGAAAAGGCCAAAAAAGATAATTAAACCTCCTCAACTCTAAGGATCACAAATGGTCAAAGGTAAAAAAAAAAAAATTCACCCTCAAACTTCAATGAACAAAACTAAGCAATGATGTGGGAGATTGATCAGAAGCTTGAGATACACAAAAGCTTGTCCTCCAAAGTGAAAAACCCAAATTCGATCCAAAATTCACGAGTTCTGCACGGTGGAATTGATAATTCAAATAATTCACGCATGCGTTTGGTTTTTTATTCAAAATCCTCTTTAAAGGTCAATGCTTTCAAGCATTGAAGTGGCAAAGCAACACAGCTTGAAAAATTCAGCTGAGTACAATGTAGCATCAAAGACCCTTGAAAACGACCCAGTTGAAACACCCAAAAATAAGCTCTGCTAAACTCTAACAGAGCTATTCACAAAAGCAAAAGTCTTTTCTTTTTTTCTTGCAAAATTCTCTTCCAATGTCAGAGCTTCCAGCACCTAGAAGACCCTTCAGCACTGAAAATATCACACGTTTTCACAAAACCCAGATCAAATCCAAGCAAATTCTACCCAACACCTGATGAAAAACATTAAAACAAAGACTTTTTCCTAAGTGGGCATCTTTTTGACAGCCAAAAAGAGAGGTCCAAATGCTTAGCTAGCACCGACCCACTAATTTTTTTTAAGTAGAATTCTCATATGGGGCAGCCATTAAAGACTGAGAAAAAGTGGAGGGAGAGAAGGAGGTGATGGTGAGAAAGTGAAAGACAAAAACTTTACAATGTTGCTGGTGTTGGGTGAGAGTATAAGAATACGTGACAGTTGGGTTGGGATTGATTTTGATGGGTCCCATTGAGAAAGGAGAGAGCTTTGGAATGGAAGGAAAGTTTGGGCTGTCTCCATTTTTTCTCCTCTGCAGTTCCAACCATCATCAAAGTCACCACTCACTCACTCACTCACCACCTCCACCTCTCTCTCTCTCTCTCTCTCTCTCTCTCTCTCTCTAGACACTGGCGGCAGAGAAAATGTGTGTGGGAAGTTGTTGACGTGTACGCATCTGTGAGAGAGAGGTTGTGAGCGTCAGAGACACACATACATGATGCACACGAGAGGGTTAACAATGTCAATACGACAGAACGACGGACGAGACAACTACGAGATATATAGTCAAAATGCAAATAAGGGTGATAGTGGAACTACACATTTTTTTAAGATTTTACACATCATTTTGTATATACTAAAAATTAATAAATTATTACACCCTGTGTGTGAATATTAGTGTTTGAAACTTTGAAAGAATGAAGTAAAAATAAGATAAGTATAAAGTAAAAAATTAGACCTATTTTAGATTTATTATTAACACCCTCTTAAGCATTAAGGATAATCTTGAAATTTCATTCATATAGATTAACATAGAATATTATCAATATTATTACGAAAAGCTATCAGAGTGAGATATATTATATATATAGAATTCCTAGCCGGATAATATGTTGTAAACTATCACACTTTCTAATTTTAAAACTTTATGTTATTGTAAACTATTTTCATCGTTAACCAATTTTATGTACATGTATCACATGTAATTATCTCTATAGTATTATTATTTTTAAGAGGACTATGTAGAATTGACACAATTTATATTACGTAAGATAATTTTAATAAATAAATTTAAATCAATAATCATTTGGTTTAATAGATTCCACTTAATCCTCCTTTTATTAGAGGTGTTCATGAGTTTATGAATAAGAGTTGTTAATAAATATATAAATAAATAGATTTAAAGATTAATAATATCATAATTACACATAACTCTAAATTTTTTTACCATTATAGGGTTTAGTATGAATCAAGACACAATTATAAATGAGTTACTACAACATTGGTTACGGTCCTTTTTGGAGTCATGTTAGCTTGTGGGTCATAGCTCATAATGACTTCCACTAACTTTTTTAATTTTAGAGTTGAGTAGTTGACAAAGCACTGTTGAACAAGATAAGTCAATTTTGTTTTTTTAATACCGTGGTTAGTATAAATTCATAGATTTTTTTTATATATTTAAGCATAAATGCACATTATATACACTAGAATACTTTCTTTTTTTTTGTTTCCATTAAAAAAAGAATGACTTTCTTTGCATGGCAAGTAACAATGTTGTTTTGGAGGAATATAATTTTTGTTATAATAGTAAATAAAAGAATATATAATCACTGCATCAGTGGTTTGGTGGCAAAGCAGTTGTCCTTCCTCTTCGCATCTAATGTGTGGATTCAAGTCCATATCAATCGATGCATGCCCCAAACTATACATGTGTCACAGTGTCTGGCTTGATTAGGTCATCCATAATCTTTTAATCTTTTCTTTTTAAATGAAGAAATGGTGGATCAAAGAGTATTAATTAATTTGAAGACATAATTATGCCATTACTCTTAGACCCAATACCCTTTGTCAAGTATTATTCTAGTAAATCATTACTGCAATTTGAATTCAAAATTGCCTTCTAATTGAAAGAGGCTCTAAAGAAAGTACCAGCCATGAGGCCCATGACCCATAATGAGAATTTCAACAAACATGAAAGTTTTATGGCTGCAATGAGAACTGTGGACTATAATTATAAAATTCCATGCAAATTTACAAAGAATAGAGTTGTAAAAAAAGAACTATGGTACTTGATGTGATCCCCTTCCCCTCTAATATTTATGCGTCTGGCTTGGTCTTGTTTAAGAGCATAAACATTTCTCTTTTGAGAGAGAGAGAGAGAGAGAGAGATACCAATGCCTTGTCCATGGTGCATGTGAGGAGCAGTTGGGCCTCAATGCGCTCAGTTGGGCCCTACTGGCAAGTAAAGCAGTTGGGTCCACCAACCACACACACACTTTACCAACTTCAAAGCTGATTTATTGTCCAATGACAAGACCCAAATGAGACAAAGGGTATATAGGACAATTTAATTAAATATAGTAATTAATTATGCATTTAAAAAACTGATCAACTGGCCATTTTTTAAATTTGTTGTTTAGAGAAAAGCTAGGGAAGCCAATTGTGAAGGGACAAGAACTTGGAGTTGAAATGTTTCTTTTATTATTAATAATTTCTTGCTATGTCATCTGTATTTGGTTGGGCCCTTGGGGTGGGTAAAAAACTTCATTAGCAAGACCACAATAACAATGACAATGCAAAAGAAACAGACAAAGAGTGTATGAAATTGTTTATCGTTGGAAATTGCCTGTTGAGGACAATACCCAAGTTTTGGAATATGTTGGAACTTGGAAGTTGTTTTAATTTGTTTTTAAGTCAACAAGGTTCTAAATTTCTAATGCTACTGAAAGGGACTACTTGTATGAAATTTATCACCTAATCAATTGTTAATTACATATGTTGAACTGCAATTCATATTGATGGTGATGGAAATTGATATACAGAGAGAAATTCCTATAATAAGAATATGACTGATTTGGTATCTCAATTCAATAACATAATGACACATACACTGTTATACTTCATCACATAAGTTTTTTTCCAATTTCAAGTTTTTTCCTAATATATATGACTCTCTCGACCTTATATCACACATATGATTGATTAGGAATACTTTTATACGGAGACTTTTATTAAATAACCTTTCACATGAAAAAAATATTCAATAAAACAAAATTATTTATTACATATTCACCTAAAAATGCTTTCCCATGTATATTTATGCGCTTATCCAAAAAGTACTTAAAATGGTCATGTAGTCTATGCCAAACAGCCCAAACATAAATGAAAAAAAAATAGTTTTTTAAATTATTTGAAAGTATTTTGAAAAAATTATTATATGTGATTGTAACTCCACATATTATGATGACAATGTATTATTAATTCATTTAAAATTATACACGTGGTATAATTTTAAGAATAATTTTTACAACTCAGAGTTTTAAAAATTAATAATTATATACGTGTTATGATTTAAATAGTTTGATAACATTACGTTATTATGTCACGTAATATTACAATCATACATAATAATTTTTTGCATTTTTTATACTTTAAAAATCACTCTACTCGCAAATTAAGAAATACAAAGTTTAAGAAATATACATATAAGAAAAACACAAAAAAAAAGTCAAATACAAATTGGCAGAAAAGGAAGAGTAAGGGGGAGAGATTACATGGAAACAATGGGGCAGCTTTTGTCTTGCTTGCCCTCAAAGATATTCAAGAAAATAGAGTAGGGGTAGTGGAAATCAAGGACCACAATAAGCACTCATTCTAATGCAATCATTTCCAACCTAACTTTCCTTTCTACATGCAAATGGAGACAATAGGTCCAAATCATTTACCATTTACCATTTACCTTTTTATCTTATTCTTACCCTTGTATTTTAGGTAAAAATAAATATATGTACCAAAAGTTTTAATTTTAACCTCCAGAAAAGACTAGGATTTCATACCATCATTTCATGGTTGCTTAAAGGCCTAATCGTTTATTTGGTGCAACTTAACATATTTCTATGGTGGGGCTATATTTTTTGGTGCAACATTAATTCTTTTTTCTTCTAATGTCCGCATTGCTGTGATTGAAATCATCCCATAAAATAGGGTTAAATGATCAAATTTGGTCCATTATTATATACAACACCCAAATTTAATACTTACGATTGTGTTAATCATGATTTGGAGGTTATAATGTAAAGCTCCCACCAAAAAATGTCACCTGGCTGGCTGGCTGGCCATAAATGTTCCATCGCTGAAAAATTAACATAAACAATCGAAAACTATTTTGTTTTATGTTATAGTGGAAGAGGTTATGGGATGTTGACCTTTATCCCAAAAATTACAAACTCGGGTCCCTGAAAATAATTAGCCTATTATTGGAAATGAATTCTATATTCCTCTTATTTGTACTTGACTTTCAACCGGAGTCTGTATCACAAATTTAAAAATTCTCCTTTATAGTTTAGGATTAACTCTTAAATTCATAACAAATAGCATAAATTAAATTAAAATGAAGTAAAACTTATATGCTCGTGGTAATTCAAGATCCGACTTTCCAAGTAACTCAAATTAGGACTTAAGTTTCATTTTTGACTCAAATCAAAATAAACCATTACTTTAGTTAAAACGTTATTTTCAAAGATAAAATTGTCATTTTAATTTTTAAGTATCATGAACCCATCTTACTTACACATCCCCCTCCTTTTAACAACCACTATATTAATAAAAATTATAAAACCACTATATTAATACAAATTATAAAACCACTTTACTCATTAAATCCCAAGATATTTCAAACATATCATTGACCCTAACATTAATTTTTTAGGGTCATGATTGGTTGCCTTAACCGTACCGTCATGGATTATGCAACAAGGTCAAGGCAAGATCTGGCCCTTGTAACCAAACTTTTAAGTTTATTTTTAAAATGTTGTTAGAACTAATTTATGTAAGCCTAAATTTGTAATGAAAATTTATAACAAAGAAGTGAGACAAAAGACTGAGCTAGAGTTGCAATAAAAAAGAACTCAACAATTATTAAGTTTTTTTTTTTTTTTTAGAATGGAGATCTAACTTTATTGCAAAATTAATATTACTAGATCAATAATTAGTTAGTCAATAATTATTAATCTTGGAAGGAAGTTTTTTTTTTTGGTAAAAAAGGATGAAGCTAAAGTCTGTTGTTAAGTCTTTGAAGCTAAACAATTTTCTTAGTTCTTAGTTCTTACTTCTTCAAGCTTCTGGATATTCCCCATCTAAAGACTAAAGTAACGACTCTCTTTAAGCATCGGATACTCTCTGTCTTCTGTTGTGAGCACCCAATGCCTCAAAAAGTAAAAGTTCCATCAATTGTATCTCACACACTGAAGAAGTAATCAAAGATTAGAGAGTGAAATCGAAACCTAGTTATTTATAAGAGGAATCTATTCACCTCTTCATCATCGATATTTTCCTTTATTATTTTTATTTCACAACATATAATATATTTTTATAATAAGAATTATTCATTTATTAAATAATAATTTAAAGATCATCTCGACAAAAAATTAATTAAATCAGAAATCGTTTGATAATTTAATTATTATCAAATTAACTAATGGTGAATCAAATTGTTATAAAAACTGTCTGTTTATTTGATTAGAATTACATAACCAAATGATTTACAATGTGGTTAATTTTTTACACAGATAATCTTTATAATTAGATATAAAAAATAAACAATTTAAATCATAAATTTACATTATAAAATAAAAAATATATATATATATATCAGTGTAGAAGGTAAATTGAAGAATTGAATAGCATTCCCCACTTTATAATATCTATGAGTGATTATGAATTGGCCTAACATAGCAAGCATTGGAACCATGACCCATAAAATAACAAGACCATTACAATCTTTAGAAATTTTCGCCTCACCTTTGCTATTTGTTTAATATTTTTTGGATTTTGTTTTTGGCAATGTTTGCATTTTCACTCAAACTAATAAAAGTAAAAGTAAATCATTTTTAACAAATCATTATAACAGAAATTCCTCCTCACCCATTATAACTTTATAAGACACTTTTTCTTAACTTTGTTATTGATTGATTTTGTGTTTCAATATATATGTAAATCGTATATATCGAAAATAGTGGTCCTTTAGGGTTGTTAAAGCTGCATGAGGCGAGCATTTCAAGAGGTTGCTTTCTTGTTTCATAATAAAAAATAAATTAAGAATTAAAGAATGAAGAGGATAGCATTTGAGAGATTCTCAATAATGGCATCATATAATTGAAATGTAATCTTGTAAAAACTATTAAAAATAGCAACCTTCCTCCTAATAAGACAAGTAATATCCAATATAAGGCAAACTATAATATAAAAAGCAACATTTTAGCAATCTAATAACTGGCCATTGGAACAAAAATAGAAAATAACCTTCATTACTATAATATTAAAGTTAGTCTCGTAAGCAGCCCCTTTGAAAATTTTCAGATAAGAGAGCTTTGACAATGATGTTTAATTTGCAATTAAAAAGGACAGTTGGGAAATGGCAGTGTGACACCTTGGTCCTTGGAGGGCCCGATGTTTATAAATTATATAATTTATAATCATATTTGCGTGCATCAGTTTCTTAAATAACAATGATGGTTATTAATTGATTATTGATTACTGATTTGTGAAAAACAAAAAGAAGTTGTACTTGATTGGTGGTTCGGTCGCACGTGTAAGTTTGCAAGGGTCCTTCACCGACAGAAAAATGGGTACCTAGTTTATGAATGAACCAGATAGGGACTAACATAGGCATTGAAATTGAATGTTTTGTCACACTGAGGCTTTAGCGGTTTAGCCTTTAGTGGTAGGGGCTTGACTTAAAAATTTATGGACTTAAACGTGTCTCTCTCATTGTGAGATTTCTATGGACATATGCAAGTGAGCGTACACGGCATCTTTTGGTGTTCACTATCGTATTATTCTCTGAGATTGACATTGATGAATTTTGGGCTTTAAACAGCAAGTAATGAAAAAGTTCAAACTGGGCCCAAGTTAAACATTTTAAGAACTCCACTCACCAAGAACAGTGCCTAAGTATGGGCCGGAACCGAGACTGAGACAAACATTATGTTTGATTTTGATCTTTGTCAATTTTTACAACAATTGTGGCTTGAACCCAAAGTTCTTGGCCAATCTATTAGTCAATTTGATATATATGGTAAAGTCTCAAGTAGAAGGTAAAAGCATGGAAAATAAAAGAAAATGTATCACTTGGGCATGGCGAGAAACATACCAAAAGTGATCAAACAGCATAACATTGCAGTTATGGTTAAGCCCCAAGCACATGGGAGGAGACATCCAGCACCTGCACAAATATCAAACGGCTCAAAGCAATGACACAATGGTTCAAAATGCAGAGTAAAAAAACAGTAGATTGTTCAATTTTACTGGGCATCCAAGAGCAAACTTTAATTTAGCAATGATTATGATAAAGTATTACGTCCTCATTCAATGTGTGTCACATATTACAAATGTCGTGAATCATAGTTCTTTTGTAAATCGCACATCATAACTATGATTAACCATAATATAACAAGTGACGAATTATAGTAATACAACACGTGACCATGGTTAAAAGTAGTGAGCATAATTGTTCTCCAAATGTTTCTACTAAGAAAAGAAAGAAATTTTGTAATCTAGGACAGCCTGCACTCATAGAGACTAGGAAGCACAACAAAAAGACTACTACAAGAGCTGTAAAGTGTACCTTCAATTAATAATTATAGGGTTACAGCATTTTCTCTTTCGTCTCCTTGCCCTCCTCAGAATCCGTTCTGTCTCTTGCTGTACCTCTTCAGTCGAATAGTTTTCTACATCTTCCTCATGGAATCAAGGACGATTACAGTTACTTTTCGAGAAAAATGATTATATAACACCAGGCATGCACATACATATTATACAATCTGAGCATGTCATTGCAATACAACAAGAAGCATCCAATGGGAAAAGTCTTTAGAACAGTTTGTAGTCTTCCTGGTTTGTATTGGCTTGACAGTTAATCCATGAAGCAAACACTCATACATTAGGCTTTGATTAGTTACTAATAACAAAAAATTATCATCATCTGCAAGCAACTTGATCACTAGAACAACCAGCAGCCAATAAATCCCTTAAGATCCTTTGGGGACAGGTACTAGATCAGCTATTCTTTTTCTTTTGAGTTTTTAACATTAATCTAGATTTCAAATTATTTCACAGATAAAACATGCTATTAATAAGAGGTACAATTTTTACACTCACACCGATTTTTCCTGAACAAGAGGACATGAGTAAAAGCCACAATTAATAGATACCGCAAATGATCCTTTCACCAAGTACCTGTTTCCTTCTCTTCAAGCAAGCAGGAAAAAGCTCCATCAATCTCCTCATCTGATTCAATGACAACTCTACATTCTCTTTCCTGCAGCATGTATTCGCATCTCATATGGGAAGCAAAAATAGAAATATGCTAACTTATACCCCAAATGAGCAATCAAAATTTTTTTCATGCAACACATGAGATAAAGGGCAACTTTTTCTTCAAGTGCATAAGACAAATGTACTCAATACACACCTATTATTAAGTTAATTATCTTAGTGTCTCTCCAATCAAAAAGAAAAATAAGATAAACGAGGAACAAAAACTAAGGGCTACCTGTCGAATGGAAGTAATTCGATTAAATTTTTGTACTTTCTGGGATGCCCTATCACTTAGCATAGCTTTATCCGACTTTACAGACGTCCAGCCCCCAGTTTCTGTCTTTGGAACTACAGCTGCTTGCACACAATTCTTTGAAGGAACAGCTGAACTGGAATCAAGAGAACACTTTTTAAACCTCTTGAACGACCAAACAGAATGATGAGACACTAACAAAACTATAGAACAAACATATACCCTTGTATGGTTCTACTGATGATCAATGCAACTCAATCTCTAAGGAATAATATAAAGAAAATATTATAATTTCCTATCAAATAAATAATGGAAAGAAATCTTCTCACATACTTCTTAATAGGCTGTGGCTTTCCTTGTGGAATAGCACGAGAGGCAGCACCCTGCAACTTTCCAGATATAAAAGGTTTGGTAACAAATTAGAATATATGCGTGCTTGACTAAGTTAATAGGATGTAATTAGAGATATATAAATCACCTTTGGTAAAAGTATAGAGGGTGCTTCACATTTTTGGACTGGGGTAACCAGTTTCTGGTTGCAAAACAATTTCTGTAAGCAGTCAAAAAGATGAGAAAAGAGATTCAATGACCTCAGAGGGATGCCAAATTTCATAACCAAAAGTTCAATGGCTCAATAGAAAATATCCAGAAATAGGGAAGACCAAATTTCTTATGTCAGAAAAAAAAAGGGTTACAATTTAATTAAGCACTTGCTCTAGCTTATCTCAAATAAAACGTAAGAGTTCAAAATTCATAATCTTGATATCTTAAATGTTTGCAAGTGTCCTGAACTGTCCATTGTAATATCACACAGACCTGCATTTCCTTGATGAAGGAATTCTGTAGCTTATTTTGTGATTTCAGTAGAGATGCTTCTATCTTTTCTGGTAAGGCCAAAAGCACCAAGAAAACCTCCTGTAATTTCTCTTGATAGGTAATTTTGCTCAGTTGTTCAGACATAGATTGGATGCCCCCTTCAAGGCTAGCTTTGAATTCTTCTTGCCCCTTATTCTGTTTTACCAATTATCTGTTGAGTTAGAAAGTCTGCAATCATGGATGCTTGAAGCAACTAAGGAGGTAAACATAGAAAGTAAGCACGGGATTTATGTGGTGCTATTACCATTAACTGCAGTGAGCTATCTTGAACCATCAACTTCTGCCGTATTGCTTCCACTGAATTGAAAACAAATAATATTCGAATTAATTATGACCTGAAACCTTTGACATTGTATGCAGTCGAGATTAAATTCATAGTTATTCTTCCCAAAGTATATTTTTTTAATAACGAAGTTCTATCTGACATAATGAAGTTCTTTATTTCAATTCCAGGCCAATTGAAAGTTGTATCATCTTAATCTTAAGGGCTACAATTGCATTATGTTCAATAAAATCTCTTGGACTTGTGGAAAAATGGCACATCCTACTGACATTTTGTTTCAAACTGCTAGATCAGTAACTTAATCCATCTTACATTTTTTTTTTTTCAACAATCAAGGAAGTTTGAATGCTGCATTAAGATATTTCTTGGTTCCTAGATCAGACACTCATAGTTACAAAAAAATAAAAAAGTCTTCTGCAGATTAGCCAATATTTTAAATTAGAAGCATTAAATTACATATTTTCTCAATATTCCAATGTGTGCAAGGATAGATTACTCACTCTCCAGTGAAACTTCCTTTGTTCCTCTGCTTACTTGCATGACATCACTCTGGACAGAATCCAAGATAATTCCAAACTTATTTAAGGAAGTTTCCATCATTCCAATCCGGTGTTCAAATTCCTCGCTAATCTGACCTGCTCAGACAAATAAACAATTTGGTTTCGCATTAAAAGGCATGCTTACATATGCAACAGCAATAATTCAATTGAGCTACACAGCCTACCCTAGTACATTGTCAAGTATACATTACTAAAGATACTTAGAAGCCATTTCTACTTATCCCTTTGCAACTTAGGAGGAAACTTACATCGATTATCTGAAACAGAAGAAGATCTCCATTTGCGCATGGGGTTCGTGGAAGATCTTGAGATCTGCATAGACTGCATTTGACTTTCTTCACGTGTATGACTAATTGGGGGTAAGCAAGAAATCTTCTTGACAGAGTTCTCTCGTTCTTGAGAGCCAAATCTCTGCAGATATAATATGAACAGAAACAATATTTTAGTTGGTAAACTGAAACAAAATGAATAATAACATTCTTCTAATGTATGCCTGCTAAGAAATGAAGGTGACTGTAAAAAGCTTGTCTCCTTGTGAATCATTCATTTGATATCTAAATTAATTAATCTCAAAGTAAGTTAACAAATATTATAATGTTTTTCCAACTAAAAACCTTCCTCAAAGAGCTAATCTAGTTATTTGAATTCTCTGTTTATCAAAATAAAACAACAAAGATATGGTTTGAAGCTGTGACGAGATTCTACCTGATCATTTGTCAGGACCTCAGCAAGAGAGTTCTGAGAGAACTGAGAAAACATGCCATGCTGAGATGAGAATCCCTGAGAAAGTGACTGCTCTGACGGTTGAGAACGAAACTGCGATGCTTGTGGTCCATTTGATACAGAATTTGATCTCCTTCAGATAATTAATAAAACAGCACAAGTAAAGGAGATGAACAATAGATTTCAGGAAAATTACAGTGGAAATTTACACCAAGTTTTTTAAGTCACGTATTTGCAATATGAAATGTTACACACATATTGACAAGAGAAAGAAACATAGAAAACAGAAGCAAATTCGCACAAGCGTAACTGCTTCCCTTTGGTTAGTTGCTGTGAGCAAATTGGAAAGAAAATGAAATGTAATATTTTCTTTTCTATCAAAAAAGTGAAATCGAACTGGAGTTTGAGTACCTATCAGATCAAAAAGAAAAAAATAACAGACATAAAAAGGCTTAGTTTAAACAAAACATTTGGATCCAATCATCTTAATCACTTTCAGTTTTCTATATTTTCTCAGCGCAGCGAGAAAACATTTTAAATTGGAACTGGAAGCGACTGAAATCTTATTTTTCTGAGCACTTTTTCAGAAATCAAACAAGACATGTTGTGAAAGAAAAACCGAACCTCACATGAGAAATAAAAAAATTGAAATCGAGCTCAGAGTGGACTCAAATAAGTAAGAAATCCTAGATAAAAAGCTTAAGGCTCAAAGTTTGATTTTCTCAACATTTTTCCTACATTTTCTTGTGAACCAAACAGAACATCTCGTACATGATAGTAAGAACTGAGATCGAGCCTAGAGAGATTTTCAACTAAATAAAACAAAAACATAATCAAACCTATCAATCTAGGTCTAGTGATCACTTCGAGATAGTGAAAATTTAAGATTTCAAAAACTTCGATATTTCTGTAAAACATTTTCCTGCATTTTCTCGGGAGCCAAACGGAACACATTGCAATGAAACATTCAGAAAGCAAATTCGAACCTTGTGTGAGGAGGAAGGACCGAGATGGAGCTGAGATCGCAGGCCTTGTTGATCTTCAGCTTCATTGGTTCGGATCAGTGACTTGGAGGTCTTTGAGAGTTGCGGCAAATTCAGATTGAAACAAACTGAAACTCTAGGATATTAGAAAAAGAGATCGAGCTGCGATTAAAGAAAATGATCGATTTGTAGTTTCTACGGTTTGAATTTCTGGAATTTGAAGAGAGCGAATTTGAGCAAACGAAGAATTGAATGAAGATTGAAGAGTGCGTTGCGAGGGCTATTTATATGCGGAGCCTGGCGGGAACTGGAAGGGGGATTTGAGAAGTTGCTTGGATGTTTTAATGGGCCGAAGTGGGCCGTTGAGCCATGGTAACGATTGTCACAGTGAGGGCCCATTTTGGTTCAATGGGCTTCTCCGATTTGCTCAATATATTATATACCCTACCAAAAAAAAAAAAAAACAATTGATGCTGATGAAGCATTACAAAACTTCATTAAAAAAAATCATTGTAACTGTCGTTGGTTAGAATCCGGGCCTAACAACTATTGGTTAGTTACAACCTAAAGATTGGGTGGAAATGATACTTATAGAAATGTATTTTTTTCTTTTTGTTACATATATATGAGAAAAATGAAAACACAACACAAAAGTATAAACATTGAAAATCACATATCTACCCTCATTTTTTGATTTACTTTTAGCTAGCATATTATTGTGTGGCAAATACAATGAATCCACTCTATTGCCAAACTTAGAAAGCAACGAAACAATTAAAAAATGTTTGTCAATCAATCTACTAAGCAAACATTCGAAAAATTTATTTCAAGTCTTGACACCCTTTTTTTTTTTTTTGCCATGTGATTGGCATCAGGTAATTGTTCAAGATTTAGAATTAAGCGCACTTTTTAGCAAGTGGATCTTTTTAACATAAGGGGAAAAACAAAAAAGTGGATTATTTAAACAATGCAAACTTAAAGCTAGACTTTTGAATGACTAAAAGTCTATTAGCTAAGCTTTTTTTTTTTTTTTTTTTTTTAAGTTTATTATCTCCTACTATCAAATTACTAATATACTTAATAAGAAAGACATTAAGATATTAACTTAATCTAAAAGACAATCCCTACGCAAGCGTGTACGTCAGCGAAAATTAGACCTTTGAGTATTCGACAGTTGTATTTGCATTTTTGAGTTGCATTTGCATTTTTAGCTAAATTTGCATTTAATGCTCGATTTGTTTTTTTTTTAGGCTCAAGTACATTTACATCCATCAACTATAGGGTTTATTTCAAGTTGGTTCACGAACTATAAAATATTTCAAATTTTCCCATTAACTATAGGGTTCGTTTTAAGTTGATCCACAAACTATAAAATATTTCAAATTTTTTCATTAACTATAGGGTTCATTTCAAGTTGATCCATAAACTAACAAAAAACATACAGAATGGTTGACAAAATCGGATTGATAAAAAAACCGAACCGAATCAAATTATTTATATATAATTATATATTTTATATTATATAAAAGTTATATATATTCAATAAAAAAGATGTAAGGTGGTTTTTGCACATGTTCAGGTTCGAACCCATGACCTTGTGAGGAGAGTTAAAGTATGAATTCTCACTATACCACTTAAGCACTTATGAAATTCAAATACATGCAATTTATTTATAGGCATACTGATAATTGAAGTAGAATAATTTATAAAATTAAATATATTTTATATATCATTTCTTTTTTTTTAAGATATTATTTAGATCTTTATTTAAATATTATCATTGCAAAAAGTCTAAAAATTTTACTAGTGTATATTTTATATAATTTATAGTTTCTAAATTGTAAACATATTACTAAAAGTCCAAAATTATAATTTATAATTTATATACTAAAATTATTAGAGTATAGAGTTAATTTTTAAGTTATAAAGTTTCAGACTTTATGATTTAGTGTATAAGATTATGGTGTAAATACCAATTATAATTTTATAAATTATTATATTTCAAGTATCAGTATGTCTATAAATATATTGCATATACTTAAATATTATAAGTGACTAAATGGTATAGTGGCCATTCACACTTTCACTTAGGAGTGGGCATTTTAACCGTGCACCGCCAAAACCGGCAGAACCACACCGCCAAAAAACCGTAAAAAATCGAATTGATTAAAAAAAGTCAACACCGTCAAAAAAATCGAACCGCACCGGTTCTCTCCAGTAGTTCCACACCTCATTTAACCGCACCGCACCGAACCATACCATATAATTGCAAAAAATATATATTTTTATATTTTTATACATATACATATACCATTTTATATATTTTTTATACATATTTATACCATTTTTATATACTTTTTATATATTTTTTGTATACATTTTTATACACTTTAGACCATAAACCCTAAACCCTAATAAAATATTAAATTTAATATTTACCTAACTATATTTTAGGGTTTAGACCCTAAAATATATTTTATATAACCCTATTCCTATTTTCTAGATATAGAATATAATAATAAATTAATAATTTTTTATTATATAATTTTAGTTATACCCATTACCCTATAAAATAAAATTAGTATTCTTTATATTCTATATAAAAAAAAAATTAGTATATTATTTATAGTTTATACTCTATATACTAAATTTTTTAATTGTTTATAGTTCTAGAGTATAATATATAGTTATATACTATATAAGTGTGTAGGGTATATGCCATATAAGGTATAGGATTTAAAATTTATGGTATAAGGTTTAAGATATGGTATAGGTCCTATAGGATATTAGGGTTTATGGTATAAGAATTTAAAACTTATGGTATAGAGTTTGGTTGCAACTTATCTCTCATTCTCTAAACCCTAAACCCTAAGGTTTAAAATTTTATATATTCTATATACTCTATATAGTCTAGTTATATAAACTAATTTGATCAACCAAACCCCAAACCCTAAACCAAAATCCAATTGCTTAAACCCCAAAACATATGTTTTACATAAATTATACAACATTAAAACATATGTAAATGTAATAAAAAGACGAAACCCCAACATCGCCAAACTCCAAAACATATGTTTTACATAAATTATAAAACATTAAAAAATTTAAAATATATGTAAATGTCATAAAATGACCAAAACCGCAGTGGAGAACCGCACTGCACCGCACCTTTAATGGTCTGGTTTGGTTTAGTTTTTTTACTCCCTTCAACACTGAGCCGCACCGCGTATGAATGTTCGGCAAGGCGCCCGGTTCTGGGGGAGAACAGGACCGAACCGCACATCGCCCACCCTTACTTTCACTCTCCTCAAGTGGTCATGGGTTCGAACTCAGCATATTCCAAAAACACCTTATACCTTTTTTATTCAAAATGAACTCTATAATTAATGGAGAAATTTGAAATGTTTTAGAGTTCATGGATCAACTTGAAATGAACCCTATAGTTAATGGGGAAATTTGAAATATTTTATAGTTCGTAGACGAACTTGAAATGGACCATATAATTGGGAGTTAATTACACTTACACCCCCTGAGGTTTATCGTTTTTTTACATACATCCCTGGGGTTTCAAAAATTACACATACACCCTTTGAGGTTTCAAAACTAATACATATAACCCCTACAAGAGACAAAATAAATAAACAAAAAAAATATATTTGTATTGAGTTTTGACCTTATATCTTGAGTAATTTTATTAGGTCATGTAACCCCTTAACATGCATTTTTACATAATTTCTCATCATTTTTTGTCTCGCTATAGGAGATTATGTGCAATAGTTTTGATACCTCATGAGGTGTATGTGTAATTGCTGAAACCTCAGGGGATGTATGTGAAAAGACAATAAATCTTAAGGGGTATAAATGTAATTAACTCTTATAATTGATGAATATAAATGTACTTGAACCTTTTTTTATTGTCTACTTAAATCTTAATATTCGTAGGGCTGATTAGTTTGTTTATATTGTACTTTAGGGAATTTATTGGTTGAAGATTTAAAACTATTATTTTTCTTAAGAACATATAAGGTAGTTGCAAACTTGCAATCTTATAACAGCACATGCATTAAAATTGCACATATAGTTAACAAATGCATACGCCGTAGCCGATAATGCAACTGAATGTCCTTTTAAATAAGAAAATTAGTTGAAATGTCCTTAATTTAAAGTAAAGTATCCTCTTTTTTTTATTGCACAAATAAACTAAGCAATTAAAATGGTATTTTTATAAGAAATCTCTTGCTATAGCCTTGTTATAAAAGATACTTCCATGCCATCATCAAGCATGTTGATGACTCCAAACATATCATTTCATTAATTGAGCAATCATCAACCGGACTTCAGGCAAATAATTAACTTACTATATTGATATTTGATATGTTGATTTCTTGACTTTTCAATAAGAAAGTAACATAAATACTCAATAAATTCAAACTGAGCTATCCGTTGACGAATTCATTTGGGTAGGCTAAAAGCCTAAAAGGATCGAACCACGATATTTATGTTTCTAAGAGGGCGACAACTTAACCTTTTTCTTAAACTTTCTTTAAATATGTCAAGCAGGAAAGCCAAGGGCCCAAGGCTGATCATATATATAATTCATAATCCCATCGATTTTTTTTTCCTCTTCTAATAAATTTATATAATTAATAGACTAATGGTTACAGTCTTGCAGCGGCCATCTTAATGCTTTATTTTGTTTCCCTTATATTATTTGACTTAAAATAATATGGCAAAATTATACCATGCTAGCTTAGCTAATTAAGTGACACTGTACGTGACAACTGGAAAGAGAGATCAGAAGAATATATATATATATTTATATTTATATTTGTGATTTCATAAATAATAATAACCAATTTTCTTTGGCACACTGTGGTGCCCTTGTCACCATTCACGATCAATCACGATCACTATCACCATCACTTTGTTTTAAGAAATATACACAGCTTTGCCAAGTGCCAACCAAATTAAGAACAGCAGCTAGCTATGTACAATTTATATACTTAATAAAAAAGCAAACATAAATTAATGAATTCATTCAAAGGAATAAACTCAGAATATCCTCCATTAATGTTACTAATTATATGTATATTATTAGGGAGTCGATTTTCACATTCCCATTTTTCACATTTGCACTCCTTCACATTTGTTTAATGGTTTTTAATATATTTTTTGTTTATATTTCCAATTCTACCCTTTATTCCTTTGAGTTTGAAAATATTTTAAATTATGTATTATGTCTTCTCTTTTTAACCTATTATCATGCTAGTACTAGTTAGGTTTCTCTCCGGAGGCTATTGTCTCCAGAACTTGCTTAATATTGTCTACTAAATACATATATATTTGCTTAATATTGTCCACTAAATACATATATATGGTCACAATATTGGAGTACTTTAAGTATTTTTTTAATAGTTGTATTGTATTGTATTGAAATTTCATTTTCTTCCTTCTTTTCATATTCTCTCAATATCTCTCTTTTTTTTCTTTTTCATATCTCTACAAGTGCAGCCCAACCCAAATAAATCAATAAGCAAATATAAACATTAATCTAATTCAAAGAAATCAACACGTACACTATAATTTTTATGATGAGATTTTTTTCATTCATTCTTCGTATGTATTCTAGATCTTTCTTGCTATCTTCCTCTCATTTTTTTTTCTATTTCAAATCTTTACAACTCAAGGCAAATATTATCCGAAACAACCAATTATAATCGTCTTCCCCGATAATAATGGTTTTCTTCCCCTTACTAATCATTGCTTTCATACCCATCAATTATAGCAAATTTGAGCCATCCTTTAACAAAAATGAAAAACACTAGAGAAAAAATAAATAAATCCAAATAAGATTGGATATGAAGAGAAAGCATTACAGGAAACACGAGAAAGAAGTGAAAAAATACCATATGAAAAGTTTTAGCATATAACATTGATGTCTTAGATAATGATCGAATTAATAATGAATAAATCAATAAGCCATAAAAGGGTAGATTTGGGAATACATATACAAAAAGTCTTAAAAAATGTGAAGGAGTGCAAATGGAGAAAAAATGAGTACAAAAATCGCCTTCTTATTATTATTGACTTGATTTTGTATATATATATATATACATATACATATACATGGCCTATCAAAATCAAGTCATATATACGTACCCTATCAAAATCAAGTAATATATATATACATGTACATATACATGGCCTATCAAAATCAAGTCATATATACCCTATCAAAATCAAGTCATATATAGGGTTTAGGGTATAAATATATATAAGAATGCTCTAAAACTAACTATTTAGTAAGTTAATACAAAGCTAACCACCATATTGGGCCCACCGAACAATGTAATCTCAAAATCCAAACGGTCTATTTTTTAGTCTCTACTTCAAAGATCATTCCTGTAAAAAATCCAAATTCAAAAATCATTTAGTCATTTGATTATAACAACAACTATTTATATGCTTTTATCGAAAATACGGATCATCTATTTATTTGATCTCAATTAGATAACTAAATGATTTCCGATTTAGTTAATTTTTTGTAATGATGATCTTTGAAGTATGACCTAAATAATTGACAGTTCAGATTATGAAATTAGTTATGAGGTGGTCCCAAAAGTATGGTTAGCTTCATATTAACTTGCTAACTAGTTAGTTTTAGAGCACTCCTCTACATATATATACCCTAAACCCTATATAGATATATAGATATATATCTATATATACAGGGTTTAGGGTATATATATATGACTTGATTTTGATAGGCCATGTATATATATGACTTGATTTTGATAGGGTATATATGACTTGATTTTGATAGATATATGATATATATACATATTAATAGAATTATAGCATCCAATCCAAACCCAATTGACAATGGGTGGAGAGGTCCAAGACTTATAAACATATATGCTAAGCTTTAGATTTCCGATGTGAGATATTACTCCACATTACTCTCAACACGCCCCCGCACGTGTGGCGAGATTTTTGAGCCTTACACGTGAACAAATTATATTTGGTCATATGGGAGCACGTGTTGTCGTTGGGCCTTACACGCGGATAACCAAACTCTGATACCATGATAGAATTAGAGCATCCAACCCAAAATCAATTGGCAATGGGTGGAGAGGCCCAAGACTTATAAGCATATATGCTAAACTTTAGATTTCCGATGTGAGACATTACTCCACATTACTCTCAACACATATATATATATATCATAGGGATTGCTGATGTATATATATATATATAAATATATATATGATATAGATGATATATATATGTATATATATATGATATTGAGATGTAAAGTGAAGAAATCACTACAAGAAAAATGGGTTATATGGCCACTAAAATAGGGGCGGAATAAGAGAAGTGCCTCTAATTAAAAAAATAAAAGCGTAAATTTGGGAACTGCCCCTGTTTTTTTCTTTTTTTAAATAAAGTGACAGAAAATAAACGCTTCTACTTATAAGAAAATACTTCATATTGCCGATATGAGATATATTCATTTCAACAACTTGACTAACTCTTTATGTGTGACATAATTTGAGCCAAATGCATATGAATAACTTATATTAATCTAGTAACATAAAATCACGTGTGACCATTAAATCTAAAAACCAATCGACTATGAATAAAGACACTTAAACTTTTCTTATTTGGAATATACTCTCACCATAAATCGTGAAACTTTGAAACAACTAGCCCTAGCTAGCAGCTAGCAGGACTACTTTTAGGTTCTTCCACTAAGCAAATATACCCATGAAAGATGCGTGCATGCCGGTGTGTAAAAGGCTATATGTTGTGTGTAGCTTTAATTGGTTTTTTTCTTCTCAATATTGAGAAATGTCCTAAGTTTGAATTTGCCTTCTCCAAATTATATAAAAAAAAAAATTACAGCCATCACACACATATAATAGAAGTTACAAAAGAAAAAGAAAAAAAGTAGAGTGTGAAAAGTGAAAAAAAAAAAAAAAAAAGGTGGATACAAAGTGGAGTTTCTGGCCCATGAGATTTCCTATCTTGTTTTATAATGTTTAATTTTGTTAGGGCTTATTTTGGTGATTATGATAAGGTTTAGTATGTATTAGGAAATTAATTTATATGGTGTAACTGCACTAATGGGTTACAATTAAGTAACAGGTTAGTACTTATTAATTAGGAGATAAAGCATTGTCCCTTTACTTGAGCATGCATGCAACTCCTTGTTGTAATTGGGTTGGTAATCAACCACACACTAAGTCACTAACCACACATTATCGCATGTTAAACCTCATAAGAGGACTTGTATGTCCGTGAGATACCGACAGGTGGTCTCCCCATCCTCCCCTCTCTCTCTCTCTCTCTCTCTCTCTTTGTGACACCAGTTGACAGGGAGGGACATGCAGACAAGTTATTTTCTAAACCTCAGGTTCATGACAAATTGAGCCATGCGCAGCAGCTAGCGCATGGGGTCCACCAGAGCAAAACTTGTGTCATTGTGTGTGCTTACATGTTCACATCTTGTAGAGTCTTCCTAAAGTTCATGTTTATTTTAGTCTTACTTTTCTCTACCTTTTATTCTAAACTTCATGATAATGACAAATTAAGGCCATTAATTAATAAGTTCATCCTTTATGATCTTAATTTCCAAGCTATATTTGACCAAGAAAATAATTAATTAATATTGTCTTCATGTATCAGATATTTATCACCAAAAATATATCCAACATTCCAACTTGTGCAGGGACGGAATTATGAGAATTCCTGATTGGAATATATCTGGTCAAATATTAAAATAATTTTGGAAAGCCATTATTTAAGGGTCCGCTTGATTGAGAATTATTTTAGATTATCAGGTGGAGAATTAGAGATCCCAGACGGGCCAGACGGGCCAGACGGCCCAGACGTACAAGTTTGTAATTTTTTCCAGTCACCTAACGCGTATAAATCTTATCTTTTTCTCTTTTTTCATTTTTTTTTTTTGGATAAGAGTGAAATAGGATCTTTCTCCAAATCGTCTAGGGATTGAGAAATTATTGTATATAAATATAACGCAACCTGTACGGTATTATAAATCCACTAAAGCTATACTTACAAATGACGGAATTTAAAACGAGTTTAGTTAAAATTTTAGATTATGTAAATTCGTTTGAATAAATGTAATCATAATGGAATTTAAATATAAAATTTATAATAGTTTTATAAAAGAGTGATGGTGATGGTGGCAACAATAAAAATGATGCTTGTGGTGAGTTGACGATGGTAGTAGAGGTGATGGCCCACGGGCGGTGGGAGAAATGTTAGCGGCAAAAATTGAAGTGTTGGAGGTGGCGGTGACGGTGACGGCATCATTGGTGGTGGTGGCGGCGACGATGGTGATGGTGGTGGTGGTGGCGATGGTAGTTGCAGCGATGGTGGTGGTGACGGTGACGGTGGCGACAACGGTGATAATGGTCATGGAGGTGGTGGTGGCAGCGGCAGCTATGTCAATGGTGGTGGTAGCAGCAACATGGTGGTATTGTGATTAATTGGCAACGTGATGGGTGGACATGACTTTTAAAAAAAATTTGAAATTTTGAAAATAACATCAATTTAGGTGAAATTTATAACCATCAAATCCTAAGTTTTTTCCACAAAATTATGTATTTATGGACCCAAATAAGGAAATTAGAGCATGTAATTTCTTAAATGCTGAGTTTTTTTTTTCTCCATCCAAACACACCAAGAGTAAATATATAGATGATTGTATGATTGTTATAATTTGAGTAGATTCGTAAAACCACATCAGCCTATCACATAATGTACGGTCACATAGAAAAATTTAGAGTTAATAAATTATGATTAGGATAAAGTTAGGATAAGTTTATATTAGAAAATATATAATCAAGTGGAAGCCAAAATTTGATTAAAAGAAAAAAAAAAAAAAAAAAAAAAAAAAAAGAAGGAAGCCTAAAAAGATCCATATAGTTATTTGAATGGGTCAATAATAGATAAGTCTAAATGAAAAAGATTATGCACAAGATAAGTAATCTAAAAAACAAACAATACATTTAAGATTATTTATTAATATTTTGTATGTGGCCCACATGAAATGACCTATGTGGCATAAATATGGTTTAATAAGTTATTTGGGGAATCCTATTGGTCAAATATATAAGAGAAGTAATTTCCTTAACTTTTATTGTGATAGATGGTAAAAATAATTAGGGTTACATTAGGAAACTGGTTCTCTCTGCCTATAAATAGTGCACATACTCATCAGTTGTGTACATCAAGAAAACACGTATTAGGGTTTTATCGTGCAAAGAGGCTAAGAGAGAGAATTTTTTTTTTTCTCTACGCTAACAGTTCGTCTACGGATTGATCAAAACATTCATCTTGCTTTATGTTTAGATTGCTCTAATGGATCAAGATATATATTTACGATTAATTGAATTTATGCCTTATGTATTTGTGAGAATCATGAAGTTCTGTATCTTGGATTTATGGATTGATTTGAATGATTTACTTAATATTAAGTTTACAATATGATCCACCTTTAAGTTTTTGAAAAAAATTTATGTTCAACAACATTTAAATGCGCACTGAAAATTAAATTGGCTTAAAACAAATATAAAACTGATAGAATTAGAGAATCCAACCCAAAACCAATTGGCAATTAGTGGAGAGACCCAAAACTTATAAACACATATGCTATACTAAGCTCTAGTTTTCCGATGTGGGAAATTACTCCACATTACTCTCAACAAAAACGTGAATTTTATTATGAGTATAAAGTCCGACATGAAGTTTTTCAACATTTATATGCATGCTTTTTTTTTTTTTTTTTTAAGAATAAAAAAGACTTTCATAGATTAGGCGAGTTTACATGAACATTAGCTGATCCGAATTTGATAACACAAACCTAGCAAGCCCATGCGCCACACGATTACATTTATATGCATGCTTTGAATTAATTGATGACAATGCTACATCTTAATTAAAAAGTTTGGAATTAATTGATAATGCTAGACAAGCAAACCTACACGGAAGTCAATTTTGTCATTAATTTTTTGGCTGAATGCAATGTACTTAGTACTTACCAGTTACCACTTAGGCACTTACACATATGGAAATTAAGGCATATAAGACATTTCAAGAGTGCATGAATTCAAACTCCATTAATGAAATGAGACAAAAGGACATGAGAATGTCCCAATTTGGTCTATCTTTTCTTGCAAATCCCCAATGAGAAAATAATAGGAAAGTGGGTTCTTCATTTTTGCTTTGTTTTCTTTTTCCTCCTCGATCATTATACCGAAGTCTTTCAAGATTTTCGACATACTCAAACCTTAGGTACTTTTACAGTCTTACACAATTGGGTTTTTTCCTTGTTATTTTCCCTTCACCAAACTAATGGATTTGTTTGATATATCAAATGGTTTTTGACATGTTCCAACCACATCCTATTTCTATCTCATTGTAGGACTCTCCATGTCTCCTTTTAGGAAGCATACTTTAATTAGTCCAAAACCACAATCGGCTGGAAGCATACTTTAATAATCTAGAGAAATTTTCTAACACATTTCCCATTTCAAAACAAGTTTCTTTAGAGAACATTTTTAAAATTAATATCTATTTATATTTTTTCATTAGAGTAGTTTACTAAAATCTCTTTAATTAATTAAGCTTATATAATTAATAGCAACAATTTATCTATACTATTATAAAGTCAGAATGAGAGAGTTATTAAGGTAATTTAAATAAATAACCCTATTTAATTAAACTCAAGCTTTTTTAACCCGTTAGCCAAAAAATTTACTTTTTCTATACATTTTTTGTGTGAAATGGCCACAATGCCATTCATATAAAAACTCAAATTCTTTTGTTATTGTAACATTTTATCAGTAATGTTACCTTTATTATATTTTTATATCATAATTTCATACCATTTTACATGGCATTCATACATTGGACACTAAAAATTAAAAAAAAAACTTAAGAAAAAAAACCTCTTTTAGTGAAATAATAACACATCAAATAAGATATAAATGTGAAAAAAAAATTATAGGACAATTAGAATTATTGCATTTTTATCTATCTTTTCTCTCTCACCGTGCTTTCTTTCCAACCATTAAATAATTTCCAGTTATGTGACAAGTCAAGATCCAAGCTAAGATCCAGCCAAGATCCAAGATCAACATGTTAATGGCAAATGTGGAAAATTGTGAAAAAATGTGGTTTTGATTTAAGATCCAAGATCAACACGTTAAAACAAAAGTCATAGATCTTGACTTGTTAATGGCAGATGTGGAAAATTGCAAAGCATCAACACGTTTATAAGTTCTGCAACTGCTTTCATAAATACATAGGCTTTGAGTTTGATTATCCTCTAAACCCAATCCATTCCAAAAACCCAAATCAAAAAAAGGAAAAGAAAGTTTTTTTTTTCTTTGAAAATTTAAACCCTCATCGTCATCACCAGTCACGCTTTTGTTTGATTTTTGTTGCTGTTTTCACAATTTTTTATCCACCCACAGAGATCAGATATGATGTTCTCTCTATCCCACCCCAAAAACTCATATCTAGATGTTGTTGAATTTGTGTCGACTACACTGTCCACTAAAAAATCAACAGCCGAATTCCACCACCATGTCCACTAAAAATTTCACATATGTAATTTTTGCATTTTCTTCTTCTTCTTAATTGAATTTAGATCTGGTTTTGAGAGATCGGTGGAGGCCATAGACGAAATTGAGAGAGAGATCATATTTAAAACATATAGATATAACACCCAACAAGTTAAAAGATAAAGAATAGATATGGTTTTTGTTCATCAAAGACCAGATCTGCTCTGGTTTTTGGGTAAAGTTATAGATTTGGTTTTTGTTCATCAAAGAGCTATAAAAAATTTAATTTTTAAGCAAATCCGATCTATTCTTTTTTTTTTTTTTTAATTTCTTTTGGGCAAAGCTATATTTGATTAGCTAATCTATAATAGCTTTTGTTTTGTTTTTGGGTAAAGTTATAGATCTGGTTTTTGTTCATCAAATAGTCATCACGTGGGAGAGAGATATGAATGTTTTGGTCTATTATTGGAATTTTTTGTCTATAAAGTATACATATAGGAGTATTTCAAAAAAGTAAGTTTTTGGATTAGGGGTCAAAAAAAACTTGAGTTTGATTAAATGAGGCTAGCTATTTAATTTAAATTACCTGAGATATTATGTTACAGGTTGTAAAGCACACCTGAATATACAAAATAAAAATTAATTGACACGCACTCATAAGGAGTTGTGGTTAAAAACTTTTGAAATTATAAATATTAAGTTAAGGTAAAATGATTATGATAGATCAAAAGTTAAATTTCTTCTAATATAACAAAATATTAACAAGATGTGGAGTTTTGTGGTTAACTATCATTATAATTATTCTCAAAAAAAGAAAAACTATCATTATAATTATGGGTAAATTATTAGTAGTGTGGTATTACACTTGCGTGTATTAAGAGACTAACACAAGGTTAAAAGCTCTTGAAATTAGTCTATATAATAAGAAATGGCCGGTAAGATGATTATGATATATAGATTAAAGGTTAGATTTCTTCTAACACAAACAAATGTTAACTAGATGTGGACGGAGTCTCGTAGGTCCTAAAATGTTGAGAAATTAAATATTATTTTTATAATTAAAACAATAGAGTAAAAAACAAACAAGGTGGAGACAGTTACTGCCGTTGAGCAGACGATCACAGAGAGGACGAGTAAAATCGATGGCATGGGATCTTGGGCTTTCTCCAAATGGCGGGGACAAACCATTTGCGGCGGTTCCAAGGAGAAGATGTTCAAAGATCCGCGAGAGAATATTTCATTATTCCTTGGCAGTTGGCACCCATGGCCCACTCTTCCTCCGTACCTGTTGACTTTGAATATTTTTGTTGGGTGAGTAACATTTACATGGTGTGCACGTCAA
This sequence comes from Dryas drummondii, assembly GCA_003254865.1. Classification (NCBI taxonomy): domain Eukaryota; kingdom Viridiplantae; phylum Streptophyta; class Magnoliopsida; order Rosales; family Rosaceae; genus Dryas; species Dryas drummondii. The sequence continues at coordinate 177,939 of QANW01002214.1, read as the reverse complement.
CAAACTTACAATGGTCCTTACTTTAATCAACGTCCGTCTTGATGACCAGTAGTTTGTTTGATGGACATATCATTCATATGGTTTATTGAAAATAAGAAAAATGCTTAATGCCCCAATTTTTTGTTTATTTTATTTTGACTCGAGAGAGAGAGGGATCAAACTTAGATACAAAAGGGCAATTAAACAGTTTTTTCAACCATGCTACCTTAACAAGTGCATTTTTATTTTCCAATTTGCGAGATATCAATTCATTTGCAATCTAATATATGAATGCAATTTAAGTTGAAAAATAATAGTTGAAAACAAATTGGGATAATTAGAATTGTCATGGAAATAATTTCTAAGATTATTGTATTTGTTCAGCTTCTCTCTTATCTAAGGTAGTAAACCGTCTCATTATAACTTGAGTTTGTATCATACGTTATATGTTGGAGCTCCACTTGTAAAAGTAACAAAACAGAACTTAAATAAATGTTAATCTCATTAAAACTTAAAAGTACAAGTGAGGCTTGAGTTTTGATGCACTTGGCTGAAGAAACAATTTAAAGAGCAACTCAAATTTCGTCATGAGATAGCTTGACTTGTTCGAACTTGGTTCAGAAACTGCCATGCCTTATTTTGTTCTCCAAGACTCAATTTGTATCACTAAACCGGTAAATCCCCAAAAATTCTATTTACATTAGTAGTGCTAGGAGATAATTTTTTTTAATAAATTATTTTAAAATTCATCTTATGATCTTTAATGATAAATAAATTCATTTTAAATATTACAATGATAAATAGGTCTACATTTTACAAATGAAACTCACATTATAATTTTTTCGTATTTTTTGTGCCAAGTGCTTGATGTTTTTTGTTTGTTTTTTAATTGACAAATTATTATTTGTTCGATAGTTACGTTCATTTTTACGTGTAAAATTATTCACTCAATTATTTGTATCTAAAATTTTAAGTGTTATTGTCTCACTCTCACTCACACAATAATTTCATGTGTTATTCTTTAGGATTCGTGCAAGTGATGAGGATACGGGGGGAAATTGTTAAGATTATGCTAGACTAAGAGTTCGATTTCCTTTTTTTCATGTATTATAATATAAAAATTAGAAGAAAACCCTGGATAACCATAGGATGACCCACAGGATGACCCACTTGACAGTTGACACCCCATGCAGCTACTCTTTGAACCTTTTAAAGTTTTAATCTTTCAATTCGATTAAGACGAGAAAATGTAAACAGTGGACCCCAACCGATGCTTCATCTTCAAGGAAGCTATGCCAGCAGACAGAGAGAAAGGGCTCAGACACAACGCAGTGAGTAGACTAAAGAAAAATGGAGCCCGCCATGGAATTGTTTATGCAACTTCCCTGAGTTTTTGATATACAATATGCTGTAATATAAGTAAGACTCTGTTTGTATTTCACAATCATTGGAGGCTCAAGACAAGCAATCTCTTTTGGCCCCAATCATATCTATAAAGACCTGGAGTAACAACCCCTTTGTGTTTTTCCGTTCATCTTTTGTAAGCATCTCCTTTTCTTTCTGGTTCTGTTGATTCACTGTTGGAGGTGGAAGTCTTGGAAAGTTGGAGTTGAATTTTCTGGGTGTGAGAGTTTGAAGCTCGATTTTTTTTTTATTTTTTATTGGGGAGGTTCGATTTGTTAGATTGGCAGCGATTTCTTTGTTGAATTCGTTAAATTTGAGGGCTAGAGGGGAAAGGCTGAATTGGGTTGTGTGAGCTTTTGATAATTTTCTCTATTGAAGAAGTGGGTTTTTGGAGTTGAATTGCTTTTCTCTTTGTTTTTTTTTTTTTTTTTTAATCTTGGTTCTAGAGTGATAAAGTTGAATTGGGTAGTGTGTGATTTTGATTTAAAGAGGAGCAAAATTGAGTTGAATCTGTTGATTTGAGTTTTAGAGAGAGAAAGTTGTCTGGGTAGTGTGAGAATTTGATGATTAAGTTCTGAAAGTTAAGGAAAAGAGGGTTTTAGAGGAAGGCAGTTTCTAACTTTTGGAGATAGATAGAGTGAGGAACCAATAGCTTGGTGTGAGATTTTGATGCTTGGGTTTTGCAATAGTTTTTGCCATGGCTGTGGTGAGTTCTGTGCCTGCAATTACGCAAACCATAGAGCGGATAAGGTATCCTGACATTTCAGGATATATGGCTAGCGGTGGAGAGATTGTGCAGGAGCCGGTAGTGATCGAAGACGTGATTTATGTTGCAGTGGCAAAAGATGTGAAAGAGAGCAAATCAACTGTGATATGGGCAATACAGAACTCAGGAGGGAAGAGAATTTGCATTGTTCATGTTCACCAGCCTGCACAAATGATTCCCTTGAGTAAGTCTGCAATATACATGTAGGGGCACCTCTGTGCACACACATATATTTTTATTTTTTGTATGTATGCAACACTTTCTGAATTTTGAGGGATAATTCAATTTTATGATATTGTAATATGACTCTTGTAACTGTATGATTGAGTGCTTGATATTATAACTTATTAGAATTATACTGTTGAGAAAATTTGTTTCTCTCTCAATTACTAACTTGATACTGCCTTGCCTCTTGAGGGTTATGGTTTGATAGGCAGTTATGAGCAATTCAATAAATTTTGAATTCAGATTCAGACCCATGAATCAGATAATATATGGATAAAAAGTTGAAGAAAAGTAGAAACGTTTATAAATGCTTAGAAAACTCAGGAAAATTTGTCAATCCAATATTTTATTAATTTGGCTGGGATTTAAAAGTCATTATATTGTAATCTGGTGAAGTTTGTGTATTTTCATTTATTAAAGTTGGCTGAGATGGCGTCTTTCCAAAGTTGTCATTCTGCCTTGCAGTCTCCAAGTTTCTGAATGGTTAATATTCCACTGTTTCCTTGATTTGCAGTGGGAACCAAGTTCCCAGCAAGCTCAATGAAGGAACAGGAAGTCAGAGCATACCGAGAAATCGAAAGGAAAAACATGCATAAGATCCTTGATGATTACCTTCGTATTTGTCTTAAAATGGGGGTATTATTCCTGTCTCTTCCTGTGTGCTCCTTTTTCCTTTTTTGGCCTTTGTATACATTTTCTTTTATAAAACATAGTAATTTTTCTAAAAGATTTATCAATAACAAAATAAAAGGATATGAAGTTAAATGATTCTTCTTACGAAGTTGGTAAATATTAGGAATGGATTCTTGTATTATCTGATAGTGTACTACATTTTTGTTAGTTTAGGAGTTCCTTTTGAAATGCTTTGTGAAAATTGCTAAGGGCCTTTTTTATAACATGTATGTTCTTTGTTTTAGTTAAGGAGATGAAGAGAAAGTAAATGGGAGAAAGAAGGAAGGAAGATGAGATATGAGAGAAGTGAGGAAGAAATGAGAGAGAATGCATAAAACAAAAACTGAAAAAAATCCTACATAAAAATTGTTTTTGGTTTTTAATTTATTTTACGAATCATTACATATACATTTCCTCCCCCTTCCTCACATCTATTATCTCTCTTCTTAGTATTCTCTCATTTTTTTCTTCTCTATCTTTAATTAAAACTAAAAACGAAAAAGAAAAAATGAAAATGTTACCAAAATGAGGCCCTAAGTTTCCTGATATATTTTCGCTGATCACTGTTTAATGTAGGTTCAGGCAGAACCACTAGATATTGAAATGGACTGTATTGAGAAGGGAATTGTGGAACTCATCTCTCAGCGTGGGATCAGGAAGCTTGTTATGGGAGCAGCAGCAGACAAGTCCCATTCAAGGTATTACATACGAACTCTTCTCATATGCCTGTTATCATTTTTGTTTTTAGTTCTATGTACAAAAAAAATGGATGTCAAAGTAAACAGACCAATGTATAATTCCCATGGATGTGATTTTTCTGGTGCATTTTTTTGTTCATCCAGCATAGATGCGCAGGCCCTGACTGTGCATTCTTTAAGATGAGTTCTTAATTCAATGAAGGCTATTAATCAGTCATGAAAGAGACTGAAAAGAGTATCATAGTGGCACAAACTGAAAGTGAATTGACTGTTAATGAATAATAAAAGAAAACGCATATGGTAAAATATGTGACAATACACCAGCAATTAGGCATGCCTGGTTGTCATTGGAATGTCTCTCACTTCTGCCTCCACAACAAATAGTTAGTTGGTTAATTAGATTCCAATTCCCTTTCCAATAAAAGAGTGTATTTTGTTACTCTTGCTGTTTTTGCATGTGTCAAAGAGAGTATTTAATTGTTTTTTACAAGGTAGTAAATCTCACTTAGGGGGTTGATTGTATTAGTATCTGTACATGCATCCTTTACACTGAGATTGCTTACGCACAGATTAACATTGCAGGAAAATGATGGACCTCAAGTCTAAGAAAGCCATATACGTGCGCCAACACGCACCTGCTTCCTGTCACATACAATTTATTTGCAAGGGGCACCTTATACACACAAGGTTTACTTGAAACTTTTTAGCAAATAAAATTGAAAAAAAAAATAAAAAGTTTTCTTGAAACTTGTGTTATTTATCTTTACAATAGTGATGTTTCAACATATAGAGAAAAATTTCTAAACTTAAAAGTAACTATATGGCTTGTAATTGTTTACAAAATGCTTCATTAGTGATCTGCTACAAATACAATGGTGATTGTATAATTTAACTTTAGAAATACATTTCTTCTCAAGTTCACCTTTTCTTTCAAATCATGAACTGTTGCTTGATTTTGTTGGTCTTGGCTGCTAATGCATATACCATGATAAAATAGGGATGAGAAAGATGGAGTTGATGCAGAGGTTGCATATCTGCAACCAAGTCCAAACACGGATACTATACAATCACATCATTTTAGATCGCAATCTGTTAATCTGGGGCAGAATAATCGAGTGAAACTAAGCAATGCAGCTCAAGATTTGTTCCGCAGGGTGAAGTCAGTAAATGAGAAAGTGAGCACAACAGATGCTACTGGAGGGGTTTCAACTCCAACAAGCAGGATGGAAGAAGGGAGTCCTGATGAGTGGGATCAAGTATCAAGGAGGAGTGCTTTGGGATTTTCAACGGGCTCTTCTGCTGCACTGGGTGATTTAACTTGGATTCAGTATGCGGGGATTGAGGGAAGTGATAAAGGGTCCAGTGCACTTTCTCCTTCCAAAGAAGATCTTAATCATTCATCCCCTCCCAGTGTATTGGTAAGTGCAAAACTATCACTTATGGAATGTGCATAATTATTTCAGGGACCACCTGCATGTTTTCACGTTGTGAATTTAGACTTTGAAATTATTAACTAGTACTTCACCTGCCACCTTAACGTGAATCAGTTGAGTCAATTTAGTCACCAAATAATCTGAAAAGGTTTTAATTTTAAAACATTTGATGGTCTAGCAGGATGGAAATATAGATGATACTCTTTATGATCATCTTGAACAAGCAATGGGAGAGGCTGAAAATGCAAAGCGAGAAGCATATCAGGAGGCAACCAGGCGTGGGAAAGCTGAAAAAGATGCCATTGACTCTATGCGCAGGGTAAATTTTGTTTCTAGTTTGAACTTTTAACTTTTCCATTTTTCCCCTAGACATGAATCTTAAAATTATGTCTTCTCATTTTTTCTAATACTTCAGTATATAATGTAGATAGTAAGTGTTCCTCAAAGAAGGTTATATCTAGAATTGGCAACATAACATTGATTATCATATTACCTAAGATGAGAAGATGGATAAGATCCAAATGCACTTTGCATGGAAATTGTTCCTTATGGTTGTTTCTAAATGGAAAGCCCAAAATGTCAACCTGATGCTTGGTGAATCTTAGAGGTGGGCATATGTAGTGTCCCCCCCCCCCCCCACCCAAAAAAAATAAAATAATAAATAAATAAATTCCACGTATTTGATCTTGTACCACTTAAAGTGGCAGGCATCATGTTCAACTACATTATATTAGTAACATGTAATCTGAAATGTGAACATAGTAAGTTCCATGATCTTTGTTCTTTTTACTTGGGCAAAAACTCCATAAACAACAAATTTTGAATTACTCCATTTATAGGCGAAAGCATTAGAGCTCTTATATAACGAGCAGTTGAAACTAAGGAAAGAAATTGAGGAAGTACTAGCAAAAGAGAGAGGAGAACTTGAAAAGATGAAGAAGCAGCAAGAAGAAGTCATGGAAGAATTAAGGGCTGCCCTAGATCAGAAATCACTACTAGAGTGCCAACTTGCGGAGTCTGATCAGATGGTCATGAGCTTGGAGCAGAAGATTATCTCTGCTGTGGAACTTTTACAAAATTACAAAAAAGAACGGGATGAGTTGCATGTGGAGCGTGACAATGCTCTTAGAGAAGCTGAGGAGCTGAGGAAAAAACAAGGAGAGGCCTCAAGCACACACATGCCTCAGTTCTTCTCTGAGTTCTCATTTGCAGAGATGGAGGAAGCAACTCGAAACTTTGACCCATTACTGAAGATTGGAGAAGGGGGATATGGGAGCATTTTTAAAGGTTTCCTACGTCACACCGAGGTGGCTATTAAAATGCTACATGCTCACAGTCTGCAAGGCCCCTCTGAATTCCAGCAAGAGGTAGGATGACCTGAATATGGTCTACTCTTTTAACAATCAGTTGATTTATACAAGCACTGAACTTACCGAATTAATTTATGATTAAAGCTAGCGTGAAATTTAAATAATCAGGAGTCTAGTTATAACTGTGTTATCATACATATCCAAATACTAGGGACATATTGGTGTACTTATCTGGTTTGCTGCATTCAATAGGTTACCTTACTACAATATGATTACCCAGTGGACTAGCTAAGATATTAAATCTTGTTCAGGATGTGCTATTGTTTCTTTCATGCAATATTTTAGGGTATGTTTAATGATGTTTCTATTTTTGTTTTCTATTTTAAGTTTTTTTTTTTGGCCACTGTTTTCTATTTTAAGTTAAAGAGAGGGGAGAGAGGCGGGAGAAAAGTGGGAGGGAGATGAGAGATGAGACACAAAACAAAAAAACTAAAATCTTAAATAGTTTTTTATTTTCAGCGTTTAGTTGCTATTTTAGAAACCATTTCCTATATTTTCTTTCCTCTCTCCCTCACATCTATCATCTCTCTTCTCATTTTCCTTCCACTTTACCTAATCTATGTTTACTTTTTTCTTTTCAAAAAAAAAAAAAAAAAAAAACATAAAAGCAGAAACGTTACCAAACGAGCTCTTATGCTATTATATTGGTACATAATACTTTCACTGTGTTTAGACTCTATAGTATGTGATGGCATTAAGAAGCCAACAAGTGAGCATAAATTTTCCATGTATGTGAAACCTTTTAGATTTTCCAGCCTTGCAGAGGCTAAAACTTCCAATGTTTGCAATTTTTTTTGTTAGATATTCTATTTACCAATTTATACTAGTACAAGTTCTTAAAAAAATTGGAACCATTAAAAACTACTTTTGAAGAAATTTAATTCACATGTTTGCCATTTTATCACATTAGTTGATTGTATCTTCATTCTCAGGTGGATGTATTGAGTAAGTTGAGGCATTCCAATCTTGTCACACTCATTGGTGCCTGCCCAGAAGCTTGGAGTCTCGTCTATGAGTATCTCCCAAATGGAAGCCTTGAAGATCGACTCAGCTGCAAGGACAATACTCCCCCATTATCATGGCAAACTCGAATACGCATTGCTACAGAGTTGTGCTCTGTCCTAATCTTTCTTCATTCCAGTAAACCTCACAGCATAGTACATGGTGATTTGAAACCTGCCAATATTCTCCTTGATGCTAACTTTGTTAGCAAACTTAGTGACTTTGGAATCTCTCGGCTATTGTCTCGTCGTGATGGATCGAACAACACAACACTCTTTTGCAGAACGGACCCAAAGGGCACTTTTGCATACATGGATCCTGAGTTCCTCTCATCAGGAGAGCTTACACCAAAGTCAGATGTTTATTCATTTGGAATTATACTACTACGGTTGCTGACTGGGAGACCAGCTGTGGGGATAACAAAGGAAGTGCAATATGCACTAGATTCTGGAAAGTTGGAAATGCTCTTGGATCCTTTGGCTGGAGACTGGCCATTTGTTCAGGCTGAACAGTTGGCTCGCTTGGCATTGAGGTGTTGTGAGATGAACCGGAAGTGCAGGGCAGACCTTGTTTCAGATGTCTGGAGGGTACTTGAACCAATGAGGGCTTCATGTGGATGCTCAATGTCATTCCGCCTGGGTACTGAAGAGCATTTTCAACCTCCTCCATATTTTATCTGTCCCATTTTCCAGGTAAGTTCTGTTCATTATTTATAGTATATTTTGGATTGCCATTTCTATAGTCACTACACCCTCATGGTCTTTTGGAATTTCATAGAACATATATGACTTTCATCTATAAGCGAATGGAACTTGCTCCATAATTTATATTATAATCATTCATCAGCTTCTCCAATAACTGGTACTTGATGTATAGTGGTTTTTCATTGTCAAACACACTCACACGCTCAAGTCTATGGATCTAAAAAGAATATAGCTTCTATGTATTATGTTTTTTCATTTAAGAATTACTTTATCTTGACTTTACTCAGTTGAAACTGCCATAAAATAAAGTGCATTCCTTTTATTTGCAAACTTGCAGGAAGTTATGCAAGATCCGCATGTTGCAGCAGATGGTTTTACTTATGAAGCAGAGGCTTTGAGAGGATGGCTGGACAGTGGTCATGACACTTCACCCATGACAAATCTTAAGCTTGAACACAACAACCTTGTCCCCAACCATGCTCTTCGTTCTGCAATTCAGGAGTGGCTGCAACGGAATTGAAATCTCCATCCACTTGCTTGGAGTTTTGTTCGACATATATATATATATATATATGTATAAAATGTCTATACATACATATGTATAATATATCAAGATAATTTTCTTCTCTTTTTGATTTGTTAGTTTCTTTCTTGGATCTCAGAGTATGTAAGCTTTTAGACAAATTATGTGTTACATGCCATCTTATTGTACAGCAGACCGTGCATTTTGGCTCGGACTTGTCATTGATATTACTTTTAAGTGGTAATATTCACAGCTGATGCATGTTTGACATTGATTAAGAAATATAATGCAAGGTAATGATCTTTGGCTGGCGGATTCTTGAGTTACTTAAGATCGCCTATTTGTAATGTTTGTTGGTATCTTGAAATTCCTCTCTACTATATATTTCAACCAAAGAAGAAATGTTAGTAGGGACTAGGGAGAGGGTTGTGTTGATCACCTTCAACTCCAACACAGTGCACAAGCTGCCACACATCTCCCAAACATGAAATGTCTAATATACCCCAACTGTTTTAAGCACCTTTGATAATAGTTTGAATAACTAAAATGATTATATCACTTATTTAGTATAGCTTCTATTAATTTCCTGTTTTCACTCTCTCAATCAGCCCACTATCATCTCGTTCATAAAGAGAATAGTGTATAAGTTGAGAGATGAAAAATGAATTGGATGAAGAGTAAACGTCAGGACTTCGGACAGTGCAAAATTACACATGTTGATCGAAGTTCGATCAATCAACATGTATAATTTCGCATCGCCAGGAGTCCAAACATGTAAATGATCATAGACAAGCAAAGAAATGGAATCCTCCTCCTATTACCAGGGGATCATAAAATATAGGGGGGGCTATGCACACCACCCTAATCCACTAAGTTGACCACCACACTTAAATTTTTATCCCTTTGTGCCCATTTTGCCCCTGCATTAAAAAAAAAAATCATTTCTCCAATTTTGGCCGGCCACCTCTCCCCGCCGCCAGCGCAACCCCACCCTCTCCCCACCGTCGCCGCGACCCCACCTCTCCCCTTCGCCGGTCGATCTCACCCCACCCAGGCGAAGACCCACCCACCCAGGCGAAGACCCGACAGCCCCTTCGCCGGCGATCTTCCTTTTCCGGCAGAGTTGAGACGCCGGACCACTTGGGTTTTGTTCCCCAGGTCACGGCGAGTCCAACCCTGGTCTTCCTTTGTTCATCCGACCACCGTGCGCGGCGAATCGACGTCGTGACCCGATCGGCCCCTTCGCCGGTGATCTTCCTTTTCCGGCGGAGTTGAGACGCCGGACCACTTGGGTTTTGTTCCCCAGGTCACGGCGAGTCCAACCATGGTCTTCCCTTGTTCATCCGACCACCATGCGCGGCTAATCGACGTCGTGAAGCTCCGCGGCGGCGGGGAGGGGTGGCCGGCCAAAATTGGAGAAATGATTTTTTTTTTAAGGCAGGGGCAAAATGGGCACAAAGGGGTAAAAATTTAAGTGGGGTGGTCAACTTAGTGGATTAGGGTGGTGTGCATAGCCCCCCTAAAATATATTCTCAACCACTTCACTTCCTATAGCATCTTTTCTACATTCACTATTTCACTGGAACCATGTGCAAAGGCCCAGTGGGCTAGAGAGCCCATCTCATCATCATGCTGCTTCATTTTCAGTTCGGGCCCACACATGTGGTGAACACAGAATACTCCAACCGCACGTGTGATTCCACCATTAAGTAAGGTGCCTGTGTGGATAGCTGACCACAGGAAAGTGCTTCCATGTTAGGGCCCTACTTTATGGCTTTGGTGCCCTATGTTTAACGAAACTGCAGTGCTCCCATGAGCTGAAGCCCACGTAGTCCGACACGTGTTTCCACACTATTGGATGAAATAACCAAAGATACAAAGAATAAATCCATTCCGTTGACTTTTGATCACATTCCCACTTACATATCTGACACGTTTCCAAGTTAACGTGGCCTCGCAGGTAGCGGATCATGAGTGGAGTAATAATTTATTGGGCCGTCTTATCTGTACGGTCCATACGGAGCCCCAAAAACCGGTAACCTGTCCCACGCGCTTTTACGGTCCTTCAAGTTTCAACTCTCTGCTGGCGCGCGTAGATTGAATTTTCGCATTTCATGAAATATTTTAATTTTTGTACGGGAAAGTCCGAAAATTCAGTTTTAAGGATAAGATGTTGATGCTAATATAAAGTTTTGTATAATGCTATTTTAATTTCATAAAGTAACATCACATAGCTTTATAATTTCGTGATGTGATATATACATTGTATTGAAAGGTGAAATATATTGTTAGTAATAGTTCTTGATGTTGCAGGGGTCTCCACGACAAGAGCTATTTTAAATTTTTAGCTTAGTTTTTCTTTAAAATTTTGTCCCTGATATACCAAAAAAAAAAAAAAAAACACACACACACACATTTGATTAAGATTTGAAAATAAAAATAACTTTAATTTTTTTTTCATAAATAATTATCATAAAATATATAATTTAAGAAGAAATAATTAATGTAATATGAAACACTCAAGGAGTAAAATTTAGTTTTTTAAGGGTATGAAAATTTTAACACCATACTAAATTAATTTTGAAAAATTTCGCCGAAATTTTCTGAAATCCTCAAAATTTCGGCAAAATTTTCGAGTCGCGGGGTGGGAGGCGCGGGTTCTGGGCGAGTGAGGAAGCGCGAGGCGCGAGGCTGGCTGGGCAAGGAGGGAGGAGGCGAGCGATGGGCGCGAACGGTGGATCTGTGCGAGGTGGGGGAGGAGGCGAGCGAGCGGCACGAGGCTAGCTGAGGAAGGAGGGATGAGGCAAGCCTCAGGCGCGGGCGGTGCAAGCAGTGGGTTTTGGTCGTCGCGGGAGGTAAGCGCAGATCTGGTGGCTGGGGAAGGACTGAAGGAAGGGAAGACCAGTGGGGGAAGAAGAGGAAAATAAAAGAAAAGAAAAAAAGAAGGGCACAGGGAAGAAGAAGAAGAAAAAGGGGGAAAAAAAAGAAAAGAGAAAATAAAGGAAAAGGAAAAAAAAAAAAAAGAGAAAAGAAAAAAAGGAAAGAAAAGAAAAGAAGAGAAAAAATAAAAGAATTTTTTTTTTAAGGTTGATTGAGATTTGGAGTCTTTAGGCAATTGGAAAGAAAAAAAGGTTTGAGATTTTATTTAGGGTTTGATCTGGTCATTTTTGTGTTTCGTTTAGTTATAAACATAAATTATGAAAAATAAATTTATCCCCTTTATCATGAAGTTTCATTTTCTTAATGGTTTTCCAATTTTGATAATTTGTAAAATTGAAATTTTAGGTAAACAGTTGTCGCCGCTGCTGCCATCGGATTGGTTCTATTTTAACCTAATTCGGCTTAATTTAACTATCGAAGACCATTTCCAAGTCCCTTTGAGTAAGCTTGCTACTTTTCGTTGCCACATTGGTGATTAATTCGTGTAATTTTATTTTGTAATTATTAATTAGTGAAGTATTTTTTTAACAGTATTGTCTCCGGCGCACATTATATTCATCACATATCATATGAAATCTACTATATTATTTGATTTCTTCAATGCTTTTTATCAATGTAGTAGATAATATGTTAAATAAATATATGGTCAAGTTTCATTCAAAATTTTCATATTTTGATAGCAATTTTCGTCGTTTTTGTCTAATTTTATCGAAATCGAAATTTCTTTGAAATTGAAATTTTACTCCTTAGAAACACTATGTGCAATAAATAATGTAAAATGAGATATCGCATGTGTTTGATAATAAATAAAAAGTAAAGTTTTATATTAAGAGTTAATAAAATTGCTATTCTTATCTTGATACATTACTATTTATTTCATTTTTAAATTTAACATTGAATACTACTAATAAGAGTTTGAATACTCGAAAAAAGTTGCATTCGAACACTTAAAAGTGGACCAAATTGTGTCTTTTGGAGAGCTGCTATTTACAAATTTTTTCTTTTCTTTTTGCACACACTTTTATCCTACACATCTGCTATCATTTTTTTTTAATGTAAAATTTCTCTTTAACACACCTCTCTAATTACCAAAATACCTTCAATTTTATTAATCTTACCAAATTTCTCTTACACACCCCACCCAATCTCTTCAAACAATACACACTCACTCACTCAACCCTTTCAGACAATATACACCCCCACCTTCAACCTCACACTCATCCAATCCTAGCCAAGAACACACCCATACATACCAACATCATCATCGAAGCCGTCACCACTGCCGTCAACTCACTACTGTCAATTTGCCTTTGGTGGTCTCACCACTTTACTACAAAACCATAGCCATTGTTATCAACTCATAGTTATGCCTTAAGCTAAATTATTTTTAATTCATATGCAAATCTAAGTTTTTTTTATCAAATTTAAATTGGTTAATCCATCCCAAAACTTTTTTTTTTTTTTTTTTCTGTTTGAGATAATTTGGATTGTGGGTTTTTTGAGTTTCAAAATTGAAATTTCAGGTTTGAGTCATAAAGTTTCGCAAATCATTCGGCACTGGTCTATCGAACATTTCGATTTTGTTCAGTAGTATGCTACTGAACATTTCGGTTTCGTTCGGTACTAAGTTGTCGAACCTTTCAGTTTCGTTCGGTAGTAACCTTTCAAACAAAACTGAAAAGTTCGACAACTTAGTACTGAACGAAACCGAAATGTTCAGTAGACTAGTGTCGAATGATCTGCGAATTCGAAAATGAATAACTAGAAAATTCAATCTTGCACTCTGAAAAGTCTCACTCCAAATCATTGCAAATATACGAAAAAGGTATTATATTTGATTAATCAATTGAAATTAGATAATAAAGCATTAGATTTATATTCAAATCCAAAAATTTTAAGTTAGGACATGCTTCCAACTTTTAATGGTTATGGTGGAGATAGGATGCATGGGCGGCAATGAAGGCGGGTTGATGACGGAAGGTGAGTGTCGACAATTTTGGGAGAGGTGGGGTCGTGGGTGAGCTGTGTTTTGGTTGTGGTTGTGGTTGGAGGTGCGGTTAAGCGTAGTGTGTGTAAGTAGAGTTTTTTTTTTTTTTCAAATGATGTGAGTTGTCCTTTAAGGTAATTTCTCTTTGTGCCAATTAAATAATTTCACAAAATAAGTTAGTGGGAGTGTGCAAATAGCAACACTTTTTTTATTTTTATTTTTTTTTATCATTGTCTCAACATTTGTGAAAGTGATCCATATTTAGAACAAAATAAAGATAATGATGGTTATTAATGCAATCTTTGAAAAGTTTAATTTACATTTTTGTTTATTTGGATGGACTTGACATGAAGGAAGCAAAATGAAAAGCTACAATTAAGGAAATATTTTTGGCTACTTAAAAAAGTACAAAACGCTCAAATTTAAAGCAATGAATGTTTTGCTCATTATTTGGGTATATTAATGTGGCAGGTTAAAAAAATGGAAAATGTATGAATCAAAACTATTGTCGTCAGTGGCGGAGCCATGATCTTCATCCAAGGGGGGCCGTACTAGTGGCGGAACTAGGATCTTCATCTAAGGGGGCACGTAATATATAAACTTTTTGAAACACACAAAATATTTAGTATTGATTAATTTTTTTTTTGTGTTATAAGCATAATATTTTTTTTATGAGTCTCAAATTTTAAAAATGTTATATAATAACTTCATTATTTTTGTTTGAATGTACAATTGTTTCTTTCAAGACATTCATAACAATAAAAATCATCTTTATACAATTAGAATTACTTATTCTTAAGTTAATTAATCATTAAGTATTTTTAACAAAAATAAAGATTTTTTTTTTTAAATGACCAAGATAGATCAACTTTTACAATTTAAAAAAATAATAATAATCATCTAAATTTACACATGTTAAATAAGAAATTATTTCAGTTTTTATATAAAAAATATATGTCATATGTATTAACAAAAATAATAGAAAAGTCAACAAGAAAAGTCAATTAATTAGGAGAGAGGGGGGCCTGTTTTCTCCCGGTCCCTATGTGCTCCGCCCCTACTTGTCGTGTTAAGTGTTGTACCATTAGAACTAGACATCTCCACCAAACATTGTTTATAATACAAAGCACAAAGTCGTACCTCCTCCACTTTTAGTCATGAGCTTACTATAAAATTGTGATATAAATTTTGATCATTCTCCGATCACCTTGTACTATCCCAGTTCTGAAAATGGCCCGTGCAGCACACGCTCTCAAAGTGCCGGTAAGTAAAGTCCACCTTCCACACCGCACAACGCAAAAAGCCAAAACCAGTTCAACGGTTACACAACCACACGGCCACAGCCAAAACGACAACGCGGGAAAAGTAAAACGCAGGAAAAGAGAAAAAAAAAAAAAAATGCACTCTCCACGATATTTCTCTCCCTCGCTTTTCACTTTCTTTCACATTTTTCATCGTCGTTGTCATCTTCGTCTTCTTTGGCTCCTTTCCTCTCTGAAACCCTAACCCCCTTCTTCTTCATCCTCTTTTTTTTTGTTTTTGTTTTCTTTTGTTGGTTGGGAACGAATGGATTTGCAGAGAGCTATTTCCTTAGTGCTTGGTGTGTTGGTGCTGAGTCTGAGTTTGAGCTCGGCGGGAGACATAGTTCACCATGATAATATTGCTCCTAAGAGACCTGGTTGTGAAAACAACTTCGTTCTGGTAAATTCACTATACATGTTCTTTTTAATTTGATTTATTTTTCAGTTTGTTTCGTTTGTTTTTGAGTTTCTGTTTGGGTACTGAGAAATTGGGGGAGGGAAAGGAAAGGAGAATTTTGTTTTTAATATCAACAGAACTATAAGAAGCTCAATTTTCTTTTAACTTAAAATTCGGTTATCGTTTGGTTCCTGAAAAACCATGAAATAGAAAAGCAAGAAAAGGAATTTGTTCCTTTTCTTCTTCTTGATTTTTTTGTTGTCCAATAATTTTATGTTTGTATGTGTTTTGGGCAAGGCGATTCAATTTTGAGTTTATTTTTATTTTTCGTACTCTCTATCTCTTTTGCTGTTTGGCAGTTGAGAAAATGGCGGAAAATAAGTGAACAAGAATTTAAATTGTGAATTTGCTGTTTTGGGCAGTTGGAAATGCGAATTTCAGCTTCAATTTTGAGTAGTATGGTAATTCAGTACATAATATAGATGTTAATTTGGTAACTGGCTCTAAATAATGAAAAACTTAGCTGAAAAATTTATTATCTTGTTGTCTGAAGGTTGTTACACTTTTATGCATCCCATAAAACCCCATTTCAGGAAAGGTCCGTCTGATAATATTTTTATTTTGATAACATTTTTTATGTTTAGTTTTTTGTTTTCTTAAATTGAAGAGAGGAGACAGAGAAAAGAAAGGAGAGACGTAGAAGAGGGGAGAGAGATGAGAAACAATAGATAAAAATAAAACGAAACACTTCAAAATTGTTTATAGATTTTAGTTTCTGGTTTTTATTTTAAAAGTCACTCTATGAGATCTTCCTTTTCTCTCCTCAAATTTCTCACTTCTTTCTCTCCTCTCCCTATCCCATCTCTCTCTGTAATTTTAAAAAACACAAATGTTACTTTAGGTAATACCTCTGAGTTATCAAATTTTACCATATTGTTTTTCCTTATTCCCTGTCTGGTTGCTGAGAAAATAATGGACAAAATAATTTTCTAGGTTCCTTGAAGATTATAGATTTTACTTCAGTCAATTACAGAAAATTTTATACCAGACTCGGGCAATCAAAGAATAGAAAAATTAGTAAAGTATTAGGAAACCATACAAATTTTAATCCTGAACAAAGCATTGTTTAAGGCATTTAATTCTTGTCAAATACTTCCTGGAAACCTCTTACTCTAAAAAAAAAAAAAAAAAAGGAAGCACTTGAAATAATTTTCTATTTTTTTTTTCTAATAATTTGTAAACAATTTCGAAGAAGCATTTGAAATGATAAAAAATATTCTGTGGTTCCAAAATGCTTTATTAAACTTTTTTGTTTTTTGTGTTTACGGCATTTATTTATTTTTTCAAATGTTTCTTGGAAATGTCTTGTGAAGTAAAAACTCCAAGCTCTTTTTTTTTTTTTTTTCCCCCCCTTTAACTTTTGTTTGGATGGTAGAAATTCAGTGGAAAAAGGGAAATCAGAGGACATAACATAAATTGGAAGAAAAATCATAACCTATTTCTCTCGTTGTGGGAACAAAAATTTCAATTCAGCTAAGTATTTAACAGAATAAATTGTAATACTTGAATTTTATTTTATTTTATCTTTTTACCCTACCTCAGTTACTTGGCAGTTAAGCTTAGGCTACATTGTAATGGAGGCATTGCGCTTTGCCTTTTCACTTCCTTTAACATATATTTTGAAAATAGGTTTGGCTTAACATTTAAATCCTATTTTGTTTTATAGGTAAAGGTCCCAACTTGGGTCAACGGTGTAGAAGGTAGTGAGTATGTTGGTGTTGGCGCACGATTTGGACCTACCTTGGAATCAAAGGAAAAACATGCCAACCATACTAGAGTGGTTCTGGCAGACCCCCCTGACTGTTGTAGCACACCCAAGAATAAGGTATACTTATTGTGAATTTTCAGTTGCATATCCTCAATTTGCATTACAGAGTTTCATAGTCATGAAAAGTAAGGATTCTTCTGATTGAAAGTTGTAAGAAATGCTCATGCATTTTGTGGATTCATATTGTGGAATGCATGCTTTTTGGTAGCTTGCACATGAGGTCATTTTGGTGCACCGAGGAAATTGCAGTTTCACAGCCAAGGCAAATATTGCTGAAGCTGCTAATGCTTCAGCCATCCTGATTATAAACAACCGCACAGGTATTTGCATGTACTTTCTTCTTTTCTTGATGGTCTCAAGAAGTTTATATCCTAAAGTCCTCTTCTTCCAGCCAAAGAAAGAAAAATGTCCTGTTCTGAATTTTGTTGCTGAGTGAGAATGTTCAGTACAATTGTACTAGTTTTAAGGGGGTAAACAATTAGCAAGTGCAGAACAGGATCTCATTGTTATAAAATCTGTTTATGATTATAAAAAACGATGCCCAAAATTGATTAAGTGAAAATTAGTTTTTGTTACAAAAAGTACTGCTGTCTATCCTACAGAACTTTTCAAGATGGTTTGTGAAGACGATGAACCTGATGTGGAGATAGGCATACCTGCTGTTATGCTTCCCCAAGATGTTGGTGCAATCTTGGAAAAAGATTTAAAGAACAACTCCATAGGTATGCTTATCCTTTTCTTCTTATATATACACCTAACTGTCCTTTCTGCTTATATATCTGGATTTTTTTTCTTTTGAAAATATTTTTCTTGCCTGGAAATACATTATTGGATATTCTTTCTAAGTGGGTTTTCTTTTTGTTTGTACCATTGCCTCTGCAATCTCTTTCTTCAGTTTCTGTGCAGCTGTACTCTCCATTGCGACCACTGGTTGACATTGCAGAAGTATTTTTGTGGCTTATGGCTGTTGGTACCATCTTATTTGCTTCTTATTGGTCTGCATGGACTGCAAGAGAAGCAGCTATTGAACATGACAAGCTATTGAAGGTTATTTTGTGCCTTTTCTGCAGCTATTTTTGTAACTTTTTAGCAGTTATTTAATATGGGGTTTGAATTCTTGCTAGGTAATTCACTGATTCTTTCAAATTATATATGTGTTGTGCTGTGTGGGCAGGATGCTTCTGTTGATTCTTTACATATGGAAGGTGAAGGTTCCAGCTCTTCAGTGGAGATTAGCACCACAGCAGCAATCCTCTTTGTCGTGATCGCTTCATGCTTCTTGGTTATGTTTTACAAACTTATGTCATTCTGGTTTGTGGAGATTCTGGTGGTTCTGTTTTGCATTGGCGGCATAGAGGTATTCCTGTCTTTCGTATTTTGCAGATTTTTTTCTCTACTTTATTCAGGTGTAGGTTAATTGATATTATTATATATATGTCCTTTGAGATCAATGCTGAACCTTGCAGTCTCTTTCTGCTTACAGGGCCTGCAGACTTGCTTGGTGTCTTTTCTATCATGGTATGGCTTTTATATTATTTTCTGTTCTTTTTTTTTTTGGGTGGGGGTGTGGGTGGTGGCTGATTGGATGGGTTCACTATGGTTGTGATATTCTACTGTTAAAGACCAAACCATTTCTTCATAAGGAAAAGGAGGAAAAGGATTTGATCAGTAATTCATTTAGACATTAGTTCATAACTTGATTATGTTAGCACTTTCTTGAAACGGGTTCACTATGGTTTTGATTTCCTACTGTTAAAGACCAAATAATTTCTTCAGAATGGAAAAAGGGGAGGGGGGGGGGGAGGGAGGATCTTCTCGGTGATTCATCCTGGGAATGCATCCTATTTTCTGTTGGCCAAGCAACTTTTGTTTGGATTCTCTTGTTCTTTCTTATAAGTTTTTCTTTGTCCTCCAAGCCTTATTTATTCCAGTATATGATCTATTTTGTACATGATGAAAATATAAAACCCAATTGATTTGGCATCTATGACAAAACTATACAAGGTGTGAAGTTTCCTGCTGTACTTAATCCCTGATGAGTTGTTTACTGGATTTTGAACAACCTTTGTCTCGTTGATTGTGATATCGCCCCTATATAGTCATAGATAAAGTAGGGGTGACAATCGAGTCGTGTCATTTCATGCCCAGGTCATATCAGTTCAGATTCGTTCAAACATTAAATGTCATGTTTCCTGGCGAGCATTCATTAATCATAAATTTCATTCTCTTAGTTAGCAATGAAGAGCATGTATTGTGGGTTAACTTTTCCATAACTAATGAATTTTAATGTAAGAATACATGCAAGGATCATTATTTTGGGGAAAAAATTAATCTTTTGTAGTGTAATTTTTATTTTGTTATATATTCTTTTTGGTAAAGTCTTCTAATATGAAGCTGACATTTAACCAAATATAGTTTCAGACGGTTTAAACGTGCTGGAGAATCATATGTTAAGGTGCCTTTCTTTGGAGCTGTTTCATATCTTACACTAGCGGTTGCTCCCTTCTGCGTAGCATTTGCTGTTGTTTGGGCAGTGAATCGCCGCGTGTCATTTGCTTGGATAGGTCAAGATATCCTTGTAAGAAAATAAATTCTGTCTTCCTTTTTATTGTTGATCTCCTTATAGATTGCCATTGGAATGTTCTACATCCAAACCTAATCAAGTGCAATTTTGCTTCTGCCTCTCCCTGTTTCATATTCAGCTCTTTTTCTTTCCTCCTCTTTGTTTTGACTTTGGAGTACCAGAGTCAAGCTGATAATACTCTCATTAAAAATATAATGTGAGAATGCTTTATTTTTAATACAGACAAGGTCTAAACTCATAATAAAACAAGGTCAGGGTATCACCGGAGAATTTTGAGAACTATTGATTTATTCATATATCATCAGAATCTGGGAGTTAGCAATCAAACACCATGGATAACATGTTGTATTTTCTCAATGGATTTTACTGATAGATATGGAGGTTGCAAGAAAGAAAAAGTATTTTAATAGTTCTTGAGATAGGGAAATCTTTGTTCCAGATGAAGGGAAGAAAATTCCATCACTTAATTGATATAGCATTGACAAAATCTAAATGTCTGCTTTGTTAGAATGGAGTCAAGTTGCTTCTTAAGCTGAGCTTATTTTCATGTGGATCATTACTGTATTTTAGTATGTGTTGATCTCTAAGTTATAAGTAGGAAAATTCAGCTAATGACCCTGTTACTTGAATCAATAATGACATTGCAGTTTTTCTGTGCCATATATGCTGGCAGATTTTTACATGGTTTGTCTTATTTTCAATGTTTTGGTAGTGCTTATGATGTCATGCTTGTCTTGTTGTTCTATGTAGAATAAAAAATATAAAAAAACCACATAGTTGAATTTATGAATTATCAAAGACATCTTATATTTGGACTGCCGGCTCTTATCTATTAATAGCTGTACTTTATCTTTCATGTTCAATGTGATTTTTGTATTTGTAAATTGTTTAGTAGAGGCTAACTTGCGCCAGAAAAAAATCAGGGTATTGCACTGATAATCACAGTTCTTCAGATTGTTCGCGTACCAAATCTCAAGGTGATGATCCAAACTCTTTTTGCCTTTTTCTGATTAATGTTGGGCAGAATATGATTTTTTTGCTTTTCATCTATTATTTTGCTGCTTTCTTTTGATTATTTATTTAAGAAATGCAAGAA
The DNA here is from genome assembly GCA_003254865.1 of Dryas drummondii. Taxonomy (NCBI): domain Eukaryota; kingdom Viridiplantae; phylum Streptophyta; class Magnoliopsida; order Rosales; family Rosaceae; genus Dryas; species Dryas drummondii. The sequence continues at coordinate 157,030 of QANW01002214.1, read as the reverse complement.
AGTACCACACTAATCTCTATTGATTTTTTTTTTTTTCTGGGTTAATCTGTAAACATCAGCTGATCCTTAATTCGTACATATTTATTTTGTTGCAAAAGAAAATGCATCATGATTTTTTTTGTTTAGACATTTCACTTGTATGTCATATCTGGCTCTGAATCATAACACAGGCCTAGTATTTATGCCCTAAAGGATTTGGTACTTAAATTCATGCAAGGTAATATATATATTTTTGTAATAAATGTTCAACATTCAACATCTTTCAATGTGTTGGCACTCCTTTGGGGGGGAAGAAGTTGGATTTGGTTTTAAACAGAATGGAGCAATTCATTCTCAACAGCACATTCAAGAATGATTTTAAATACAGAAAATAACCTCTCTCTATTATCAGGTTGGAACAATTCTTCTCAGTTGTGCCTTTTTGTATGACATCTTCTGGGTATTTGTTTCGAAATGGTGGTTCCATGAGAGTGTAATGATAGTGGTGAGTAAATCAGAACAACTCTCTCTTCTATACTGCCACCCTAGATAGAAGTTGCTTTTTGGCTATGGAGACCTATCCTGCAAGTGGAGAGTCATTTAAATATTAATCTTTCCTCATCTGTACAGGTGGCTCGTGGTGATAAAAGTGGGGAGGATGGCATTCCAATGCTACTAAAAATCCCACGGATGTTTGATCCTTGGGGTGGCTACAGCATCATCGGATTTGGTGATATCATCTTACCAGGATTGGTAGTAGCCTTTTCACTAAGGTTTGAATTCAGAAGCCAAAATATCTTTTACCATCCTTTTAAGTCCCTACAATTGAACCTTGACCATCACTGACCATCACTGTTTCAGAAACCTTGTTTCGCATCTATTATGTCCATCGACTTCTAAATGTTTGTGTCCTTCTAGGGCCTGTTTTGGAATTTTATAAAATGACCATGAAAGTGAAAACTTTGGGAGTTGCATGTAAATTTGGATCAATTAATGATGAAAACCATGGGACTCGCAAGTCACGAATAACATCATGACCAAACATCAGAGATCCTATCAATTTTTCCAGTCACACTAAATTATTTATTACCACAAATGATGGTTTATAATGTTTCAAATCGTCTGAACAGTTAGTTAATCTGATAAATGTGGATACAGGTACGATTGGTTGGCGAATAAGAAGCTTAAAGCTGGTTACTTTGTGTGGGCAATGACCGCTTATGGTTTAGGTATGAAATGTGCTAAACCTTGGAACGTGGTGCACTTCTTTTCTTTGTGCTAAGCAGGACATATTGACAATTGTCTCATTTACAAATGATTGCTTGGCGATTTTCACTGCAGGTCTCCTCATCACATATGTGGCTTTGAACTTGATGGACGGACATGGCCAACCTGCTTTGTTGTACATAGTTCCATTCACACTTGGTAAGATGCAAAGTGTGCACTTGATGTGATTGATTTGCAGCTTTTGAATTACATAGAATGATAGAATTCAGTTTTGCTCTTAACATTCATTGTCGAACACCATCCATGAGCAGCAGTAACATAGGCTAGTTAAATTCTGCAGGCACCTTTTTGACTTTGGGACAGATGAGAGGTGACCTCAAAGTTCTGTGGACGAGAGGAGAACCAGAAAGGCCTTGCCCGCACGTCCAACTCGAACCCTCTCAAGAAAAGAACCAGGAATAAGTAATTGTGTGACAGTTAGTGCACTAGTTAGTAACTCAGAAACCCCTTTACCTGTCAAAAGCTGTAGGAGAGCATATGAAACACTTACAATGTTGTCACTAAGATGATTTTTTAAGGATCAACTGATATATATAACAGGGAACATTTATAACATCAAACATCATTATTATGCTATCCGCTATCCTGTTTCCGGTTTTGTAGAGAAGACACTGCTGCAATGTTTCCAAACTCGTATCATCTGTATAGATCATGTATCTATTGACTCATCCTAAAGGAATGGTATGAATGGTATGCATAGAATCTCAAAGCTACCATTGAACTTAATTAACAAGTGATCGAGAATGAGGGCAGTAGGAATTACTTGAAAAATCATTCATAGCTAGGAGCCACCATCGCCAAATTAAATAAAATAGAATAATTATTCCCTGGAAGGAGACTAACAATAAATGTAACCTCATACAAGCTTGTGAAACTGAGCAAATTTGGCTCATGGCAACAAATTACTGTTTGGATTTATTTGTTCCCCTAAAAGTACAAACAGTTGCCCCAGAATCCAATTCCGTCCTAGTTACCCCAAAATAAAAAATAAATAAATAAAAAAAGAAAAACTCACGTTTGGATCCAAATAAATGACAACAGTAACTCTTAGAAGCCTGTTAGCATCAGGTCAAAATTGTTCCAGCCATTGGCCGATAGAGGGATACTCATATTGTAAGAATCATTTCCACTCTGGATGTGCTCCTGAATGTACAAAGGGAAAAGAAATGAGTAAAATACAGAATCTGATGCTGAATGAGTAGCAGCTCTACAGCTTATTGTTTGTGGCTTGTTCTAATTCTTCAATGAACGGAGAGCTTAGAAGCAGATAAAAACATATATGCACTCTGGAGTTTCAGAACAGAGATTTTATACAACATTGATCGATCATTCAGGATTGGTGAAATTACACAACAATAATGGGTTACTATTATTTGTGGAAAACATCTTGTCTGAGTGAGGAATTATCCCTCCCGATGCACAATTAACTTGAGTGAAACGTCCAAAAAGAGCAAAAAAAGCAATACAAATATCAATTCCAGTCGCTTGGTAAAATTCTAAAAGTACAAAATCACAATTCCCAATTATGAGCAGCTAGGAATACTAAATAGATTTCTAATGTATAGCATGCATCACCCATATAAACACAGCATAATTTGGCAAACCACGTGTACAGAATAAGAACATTGATCACATTTTCCCGGACTTTAAGCTCCACAACTACTTACATATCATATAGCAAAGAAGAAACAAGAAAACCTTTTTTTCATTTTGGCTAGGTAAATTTCACAAACCCACCAGGGGTGTGGAACCCCAGCGGCCAGTACTCACCCTCCTCCCATGTTCTTAAGGAAGAGGACGTGTTATTAGGTCTAAGGGCTATTTGAAAGAAGAAACACAACTGACTAGTACATGCATACATAATATACAAATGATGCATTTGGAAACTTATACTTGCAAAAGAAAAGCACAAAAATATCTATGCCCATGTATATATCAGGAAAACACAACAGCAAAAGCTTCAGAAAAGAAAAACAATGTAAGGGAAAATGGAACATACAAGCATATCTTCTTAAAAGATCATTCCCATTAATGGGAAAATGTACCCGCCTCCTTTCTTGACCCAAAGATAGAATCTCTTGCAGCCTTTCAGGCCAGTCTGAATTCAACCTCCGAGCAAAATCTTCAACCTCCCTGAACCAAAGGATGCAAGGGATTATGTAACAGCACGAACAATGTCTCTCTCTCTCAATTGTACTTTGTACAACCATGCTGGAAGACACAACTTGAAATTTCCAGTTAATACAACTTCTTTTTTGCAAAATGAAATAATATTGACTGTATGGAAAAGAATTGGGGAATCAAAAGGGTGTTTGTGTGTTTGGGAGGGGGGGGGGTCCTGAAACATGTTTCACAATTGCTAAACGGATATTTACTGGTGATGACCACAATGAGAGCTATTCTGCATAGAAATATAAATTAAGTACTGCATGGATAGCATTATCTTATATAGCAATTCATTTAAAATAACGTCAGAAAAAAAAAATACAGTACGTTTCCTTAATAGTGCAACTTCTTTTAAGAAAACTCTGGAACATTAGAAAACAGATGACAATTTGAAATTTCTTTTGCTGCTATCAAACTTTCATCCTCTCATTACAAATTTTCAATTTTAGAATAATGTTCATAAAAAATGTAATGAAGTTGCACTGTAATAGAGTTGCAGATTTTTCCTTACTTTCTTTCAACTAAATCCAGCATCCAGAAAGTTACTACCAGTCACCTCAACACAGTATTTAACTTTTTCTGCTGGGCAATATGAAGGGTTACGACCATGGGGGCTTAAACTAGGAAACACCCATGGACCATGGGGACATTAACTAAGAAATTTTTAAGAGACATTTCAATGTTCCTATTGCTCAATGTAATAACTGCCACACACTAAAAGTTGAAAAGAAAAAGTATATAAAGTTTGTAAAAAAGTTCATTAACCCAATATAGTTGGCAGACTAACCTATCAATTTTTTCTTTTAATGCCGGATCAATCTCATCATCAATATCACCATCATCAAACTCAAGCTTATGCTCCAGACTGTCATCTTCCAGATCCTGTAGCTTTAATGTCAAACTGGGACTGGGCCTAAATTTGTTGATGTCAGCACTGGGGCAAGCAAACTTAAGATTGTTTGACTCCTACAACATTTGGGGGAAAAGAAAAGAAGAAAAAAATCAGCTACCTAACAAATCAAACGAAAATGTATCCTAAGTTCAAGCACAAAGTAGTGATTCAAACCTCATGGATCTCATTGGCCTCATATACGCAAGTGTTTTTCTGTTGATCTTTTCTTCTACGATTCTTCTTTTTATTCTTGGAAGTTTTAATCCCTTTGGTATCTGTGAAACAGAATTTCCTTACCTCCAATGAGGCCTTCAAAAGGAAATAAAGTAGAAAATAGACAACTAAGACACTAAAACTTTAAATCCCACCGCAAAGGAATCTTAAGCACTCCAAGTACAGTATGAAGTGGAAAAATGCAATCCTGAAAAGATTAGTATCAAGCATGTGTGTCCGTTGGTGTGCAATTGGGCCACTCGCAGAACTAACTGGCCAACAATATTGCAAATTTCAATATGCAGATATATAAAATGAGATAGGATAAGAAGATTGTAAATTTGGTACGCTCACTCTCTATCTCTCTCTTATTTGGATGTGCGAAGCACGGCATGGGAGGAGGAGGGGGCGGGGGGGGGAATCAGAGAACTATAAGGCCAGTCAATGTAATTCCAACTAGTTGAGAAGTGATAAAATGTCCTCTCAATCCTTGAAAAGAAAGACCAAAAAGCAAGTAAGCAGTCAAGGCCAAATAAAGCAATTTCGCAAGTATACCTCCAATTTCTCCATTAATGAATGACAAAAGATCATCAACTGAACGGTCATCCATTCGCTCTCCTTCACGATCAGCATTCTGAAAATATGGAAGGTTTAATCACAACTACCATCAATATGGATGTGATAGAATTATGTGATGCCTTTGCAATGCTAATTCATCAAACACTTTGGTTACCTTCAATTTCTCTCTTTCCTTAAGTTCTTTCCTCTTTCTTGCATAAAGTCGATTTAAAAGCCGGATACGTGGATCGTCAGTTGAATTTTTCAAAGGCTCCAACTTCTCTTCCTGGGTGAATTTTTAAATGTGTTAAAAACAACATAAGAAAGTTTTTCCAAAGCATACTAAGCATACAGATATCTCAAGCATCAGAGACCTCTGTAAGATCATCAGGCAGATGAAATATCTCACGTATCTCCTCAGGGGTCTTCCCTTCAATTATTCGTGCAAGAGCACGACTGGTAAGATCAACCAACGGCTTTAACTGGAGGCTGTCAGCAGCTGATGTCAACTCACAGAGCCTCTTTGTGTCCATTCGGATGAATTTTTCATCAAAAGACTTCAATTCCTACACAAACAAATGGCCCCAAGTCATATGACCATGTCAAATTGTACACATACCAGAGGAAACATCCAATCCACTGTTTCGGTGGCAGATAATTGCTTCCAGTTTCTCAAATTCATGAAAAATAGCCATGGGCGAGAGCAAGAAAAGAACCTTGTTAGAGCGGCCCGGTACTTGATGAAACCTGCAGTAATCAAGAATTAGGCTCAACATGGCAATATCGACTCTTTCTGGAAGAGATATTGCATGGTTCTTGGAAGATCCCATCCCCTTTTGTATAATTTCATGACATATCTTGGGGCAAAACATGGCAACCTCTTGTTCCACTTGTTGGATTGAACCATCAGCAGTCTCAAGCCAGATGTAAGACTTCATCATCTGAGATTGATTTGAAAAAAAAAAGAACAAATTAACGCCCTACAAGTAAAGGTATCTACAAGCATTCAAATGGTAGAAAAGAAAAAAAGCAAACAATCCACAGGACTACCACTTCAAGGAAAAAAAAAATAGAAAGTAAACTACAAACATTGATCTACCAGAGACAACACTAAAATCACATAACATAATGGAAAGAGAGAGAGGGGAGGGGGGCATAAGGGCCAAGTTCTAATACCTCAGGTTTAATAATAGCCATGTCACCTTCAGACATTTGTACAACCCCAAGTCAAGTTTTGAGACTTAAACTGTAGTGCATCAGGCAAAAGAAACTAGCTCTATGCTTCTTAAGCAATGGTGGCTTCTGTGTATGTATATATATATAAACAAACTTAACTTGTCCACAATGCCTCCTGCCAAGTCCAACAACATTATTATTAGCAACACTTGTATGTAAACTTTTCCCAAAACTTTGATTTAACACAAATTAAATATAGCTCTTACTTTCCACGAATGATGAAACAACTGCTTCAAGTTGTTTTATTAAAATTTATACTTCACACTTTTTTGTTTTTTCTTATCAAAATTTATACTTTCATAGATTTTTCAAATTTCCCAAGTGAAGGGAAATAGCATTCTGTGATTATACTTACAATTTATTAGTATCTGAGGCTCTGAGCTGAGTTTCTCAATTATGCTCTAATTGGCTGCTCGGAAACCTAAACGAAAATGTTACAACTAATAAACGATTGAAGACTCTAGCGTTTTCTCTCGTTTTACTAAAGATTTTAGTGCAATCAGCTCTCCCAATCAACGAGTAATTCACAAGTTCAATTTTTTTTTCAACCATTTCAGTTTTCCTGCACTTTCTCGGCAACCAAACAAGTATATAGAAAAAAACAAAAAAACAAAAACATGCTAAATAAGAACAAAAAGACAGACAAATTAAATTACCGAAAATAAAATAAAACATACAGAATTTACGTACGGATTGCAGATAGAGAGAGCAGGGCTTTGAATTGCAGAGATTTGGCGGTTGTCGGCGAACCCAAAATGGATAAAATGGGAATAATTTATGTATTTAGAAGAAAATAGAAAACATGAAAGAAATTATGTGTGACTGCAAATAAAACGTCAGCCGCGCACACGTCAGCTTAGTTAGGGTTTCTTCACATTTTTTTAAAAAGAAAATTAGGGTTTCTTAAACATTAAACCTCGTTAATGTTCTAAAGTTAATTAATTAGTAAGTTAATATGAAATTAATCACATTTTTGGACTTACTACATTATGTAATCTCATAATCAGAATTATTCATTTTTTATGTCTTATTTCAAAGATCATCTTTACAAAAAATCAACTAAATCATAAGTCATTTAGTCATTTAATTACAATTGCAATCATTTCAATCCTATTATCAAAAACATTGTGTTCGTGTTATTTGATCATAGTTAGATAATTAAATATTTTATGATTTGGTTAATTTTTTGTAAAATTGCAAATATGATATTTAAATTATGACCTAAACAATAAACAATTCAGATTTTAGATTAGATAATGTGATGTGTCCATAAGGGTGGGTAGTTTCATATTAATTGCTAACAAACTAGTTTTAGAGCGCTTGTGTCTTAAACCTCGCATTTATGTTTGATCGTTAATTATATTGTTGGTGCTCCTTCATTTCTCCGTTTATTTTTATCTTTTTCTTACTAAAATACCTAAAATCACAACAACACAACTTGACCTTGCAATGGGTCGTGCTTTTGTGTTTGGTAGTGTTCGTGGTTGTATCATGTTCACTTTGGGTGAAAAATAGCTATATTCAAACACTACTTGTTAAGCTAATCGGGTAGGGATATATAAATTAAAACACGACACTAAAAATAATAAATAACTCGCAAACAACGTGGTTTCATTAGTTAAGAAATTCAATCATAATGGACAATATTTACGCAATGTGTAAAAAAATATGTTTAATTAAATGAAAAGAGCCTAAGAAAGCAAGAAACAAATAAAATAAAGCACCCTTATTTCTTTATTGGCAACATTCTTGGCCTTTACCATCATTTTTAATGAAAGAGAGTGAGAAAGAGGAAAGAGAGAACCGAGCACGGAGTCGTGCAACCGTTATTAAGCAAAGCGCGGGTGAGGTAGTGTGGGTTTTATTTATTTTTTTAATAAAACTATTCAAGGATTAAATGAAAAAGATAAGGAGTATGTAGAATTTTTAGTGGGTACCAATAACATGGCTCTATGTATATAAGTTCATGATCAATGCTAGTTACCTTGTCCTTCCATCTCATCTCTTCGTCTCTTCTCTTGCCTTTTTTTTTTTGGTAAGAAAATGTATTCATTAATTAACCACTGTTAACATCAAAGGCCACAATATCAGCTAACCAAATAAGACAAAAGTCCTATAACATGGGATCCGAACACGTGAGTGCAAATCTCGCAAGAGCATGCGCCGCATGATTATAAACACGAGAATTATAAAGAAAACTTAAAGAAAGAACTACTAGAAAGAAACTTAATCTCATCAAGTAACAGGCCATCCGCCGATAAAGATTAAACCTCACTAGTGACCGTCTTAATAGCCAACTGGGTATCCGAGTACAAAACAACCTGTTGGAAAGCATGATCCCTTGCCACCATCAAACCATATTGAAGAGCACCCAATTTAGCTGCCAAGACAGAGACTGTACCCACAAGCGGCAGAGAGACTGCCACCAAGACCTCCCCCTTCTCCACCAAGACCTGCTTATTCAGTAGTGTAGTATGATCATAATCATTTATTTTCTATATTATTATTTAAAGATCATTTCTAGAAAATATCAATTGAATTAGAAATTTTTTAATCATTTAATGTTATCAAATAAATAAATAATTTTAATAACAGATAGATTCATTCTCTATTTATTTGATAATAGTGAAACAATTAATTTGATTTAGTTAATTTTGTGTATTAATAATATTTAAAAAGTAATGTAAAAAATGAATGATTTTCATCATACGAGAAAAGAGACTAGAAGGGGAAGCATTTCACATAAGTCCATAATGCTCTTCACCTGTCCCCTGTCGGCCAGAGCCAACTATATTGGTGGGGGATTTGGTCGTGAATTAGTTCAAATCCAAGTTCTTTGGTTTAAGTTGGGCCAAGATAAGTCCTGTTTCCAATTTGTGTAGTTAAGCCCAATCCATAAGCTTTGGAACATGAGGCATAAGAGGCAACAAAGTTGTTTTATTGGTTAGATTGGATCGGGTCTTTATTCGTCTCTAGTTTGTTTGGAGCTTTGATCCCCTCTAAACAAAAGAAAGAAAAAAAGAACAACAATCCCTTAGTTATTTACAGCTCATTGAATGGTCATTAGCAGAAACAAAACAAAAGAACTTATTGAATGGTCCAGACTCAAAACATGTAAATTAATCACCATACCAACCATTTATGATTAATTTGTCAAATTTGATCATGATAAGATAGATTCCATTATTCATAGTGCATGCCAAATTCAATTGAACTGGACAGTTCATAACATTGCACAAAATAATCCCAAGAATACAAATCATAATTTATGTGCAGGCTCTTTGTTTATGGTTCATTTATGCAGACATGTCCTTTGATAAAGCTAGAGAGACAGCTAATACCATATAGTGGTGTTTTAGTTGGCTGGGCTTGTAAGGCGAATAAAGAAAACTTTGCAATTGCATGGCATGGGATGGATGCCACGTGGAACAAGGGTGTTGCTTGGACGGCTGATGTGAAGTGTGTGGTAGTTTCATTTATTTAAAGCTTGAAATTAAAACAAAGGAAGGGGGTGTGGTGTGGATGACCATGATTGAGATGGGGCCCATGGTGGCATGTGAGTAGGTCACAAAGACCAGAAGAGCACAGCAGTGATGTGAGTTGGTCTTTGAATGAGTGAGTGGCCAATTCTTAGGAAGAAAGCATTTTCGTGGGAGAATGAGGTTTGAAACCACCAAAAAGAAAAAACATGGTGAGGTCCCCCTGGTCCAACCCACATTTTAGGTTTTTTTCTAGCCATTATTTGGTTCTACTCTCTTTCTTCTTCCTTTTTTCAAGGATTCTACTGTCTTTTTATACACACATTATGATTCATTACAGTCACACATGATCATAAATGTGGAACACATACAACGAATTTAGCCAAGTTTTTCTCTAACTCTATAATATACAATCATATTTGATAGTAACAAAATTCAAGATTCAAAAAGTGATAGTATGACCAATTCCTCATACATTTATATTATGTCATAAGACACTATATAATCAAATAAAATTTTACCTAAACAATAATTCAAAACATAATATACCAAACTAGCATGTTCCTTAAACCTTTACCTACAACTGAGACTTAACTATCTAGGTCTAACAGAGGGTTGTCCCATGGATCCATTTAAGTGTGGATTTTTAACTCAAAATATATCCCTAATATTAATAGTGAATCACCTAACTTATATATTATAAATTATTAGGTAGCTTTATTTTTATATACAATTAATTATATCCACACTCATTACTTATATCAATTTACCCAATCACAAAATTTGTTATGCCATGCTATGCTAGTAAGAATTGTATTGTATAACTCACACAAACTTTATTATAAAAAGAAGTTTATCCTACAATTAATTTGCAAGAAAACAGGTTTTATTTTATTTTTAAAAGTCAAATTAGAAAAGAAGTATGCTCAAGGAAAAGAACATGAAACTTTTCAATATCATGAAAATTAAGTGTAAATTGTGTAATTAAAGATTTAAAGAGTATGTAGCCGTTGTCCTCTGTGTTGATGTGTGATACTCATTCTTTATCAGTAGTAGGACCCTTAGGACCCTTATTGACAAACGTCCACAACTTTGATACTTTTTAGGCTGCCATCACTTTCCCAACGGTCCTTGAAAACACTCAAATTTTCTCAACCATTAAGGCCCGATTGGTATTCTATTCTATTTCCACGAGTTTTTATTTTTATTTTTATTTCTCTTTGTTAAATCTTAACACTCAGTCCACGTTTGTTTAACAGAACTGTCTTAGCATGAATTATCCATAGAGATTGGCATAGACTAACTTAGCATGGACTAAGTTAGCTACGAACTGCCTTTTTATGTTTGATGTAGTGCAGGACTAACAAGGTGGAGATACAGATTTGAATCCATCTCATACGCAAACCAGAAAATTTAACACTCACTTCATAAAATCACAACAACCAAATGAAATCTCAAATAACCAAACCACACAATTAGGAAAAAAACCAAATAAGTAGACAATACCCACTTCGCAAATCTCAAAGAAAAGACAGAAAACACAAAGACCGACTTCGCCGAAGAGCTGGGCTACGAGCGGGTGGCTGGGCAAGCCGCCGGAGAGCTGAGCTGCGCGCGGGTGGCTGGGCAAGCCGTCGGAGAGCTGGGCTGCGCGCGGGTGGCTAGGCAAGCAGCCGGAGAGCTAGGCTGCGAGCGGGTGGCTGGGCAAGCCGCCGGAGAGCTGAAGTTACGAAGGTGACTGGTGGCCGATATTGGAGGGCGTCATAGGGAAGAGGTCTGGTGATGATGGTGAAGCTCCTGACGATGGTGAGGCAAGTTAAGAGGGTATTAGCTAATACTCCACTTTTTCATGGGTTTCACTAAGCCCATCTAAGTAGGTTCATTTAAGCTAGAGGGGATTCACTAAACCCCATTTTTTTAATCCCAAGCTCACCAAACATGAGTTTAAGGACTTAACTAAGCCAGTCTCTATTAAGAAGGTAAAACAAACAGGCCCTGAAGTCTCTGATCAGATTCCATTCCAATTTAGTTAATAAGAGCTTTTTAAAAGAAAATTAAGGTTTTTTATATTTTATCCACCTAAATTTTAGGTTCAATCTCACTTTATCACTAAAAAAAAAAATTATCTCAATTTACCACCAAAATTAAAAATTTGTTATAATATATCACTTTTGGCTAATTTTGTCTAAATTTTTGTTAAAAATAAGAGTATTTTAGTCTTTTTCAAGTTCCTATCGTTAGAAAAAATAATTTTTTATACTTTACTTATTTTGATATAATAAAAAATTGACTTGAAAAAGACCAAAATATTCTTATTTTTAACAAAAGTTTAAACAAAATTAGCCAGATGTAGTATATTATAATAAATTTTTAATTTAGGTGGTAAATTGAAACAATTTTTTTCAAGTGGTAAAGTGAGATTGAGCTAAAAGTTGAGGTGGATAAAGTGTAATAAAGTCAGAAAATTATGGTTAGCAGAATCCTTACTTTTTTATTTATTATTTTCATTTCACAATTTAAATTTATAATAAAAACTGTTTATTTTTTAAATTTAATTATAAAAATTATCTATATAAAAAATTAACCAAATTAAAAATCGTTTCTAATTATGAATTTATGATCAAGTATGAAAAAGTAATTATGAGAAAAAATCATATATACTAGTTGCATGTGAAAATCTTGCAGTGGATTTTGTAACATCGGATGAAATTAGTCTATAGTATTGTAATTTGCCTCATAAATATGGGGCTCACTATTGAAATGCTTGCATTTCCATTATCAACGACTGCCTAAAGGGGTCCCCTTCCTCTTTTGCCTCTTTTTGGACCATTCATGATTATCCAGCACATTCTTTCACTCTAACTGGATGCCGTGGCATAGCAATGTTTTTTTTTTGGCCACTTAAAAAAAAACTTCAATATTGACCAAAAAAAAAAAACTTCAATAAAAAGCCACGAAGCAATGTTTAGCGCAGTAATTCAACAACAAATTTGCCTTATTGCTTTGAAGTATTGAAGAGAGTGGATTAAAAGCTAAGCAATAAAAAAATAAAAAAATAGAAAAGGTAGAGTAAGAATATGATTAATTATACAAAGGGTCTCCAGAGAGATAAGGACACCACACCATCCCTGAGATACTGACAGGAGCTGTCCTCATCCTCTTGCACTTTCCAGAAGCATCTCTTGATTAACCCACAGAAGAAACCCCATTAGGCAGTAGGCAGTAGGCACTAGCCGCACTATCACTAATACTTTTTTTGCTAGAGAATTAAAAAATGCTTTAATTTCACACAAGTACACAACAAAGTAAAGTAAGGGCCGTAAGGCTTACTTAATTACATTCTTTGATACAAAATTTATAGAATAATTCCAAATAATGAGTTAACAATACAATTAAAAAAATGTGAGTGTTTAAGATAACAGATAAGATTATTGCCTTTTCATCATTTCTTTAACATTGCTTTAAGCATTTAACAGCTCACTCTCATGATCGTTTTCTTCTATAAATTTCACTCCAGTGCTTTCTGAACCTTCATAATAGCCACTCCCAAAACCAAACCTTTCAGCTCTGTAGAGAGAGAAAGAAAAACAAAAGACATGGAGGGGAAAGAAGAGGATGTGAAGCTGGGAGCCAACAAGTTCCCAGAGAGGCAACCCATTGGCACCTCAGCACAGACAGACAAGGACTACAAGGAGCCACCACCAGCTCCTCTGTTTGAGCCTGGTGAGCTCCAGTCCTGGTCTTTTTGGAGGGCTGGGATTGCTGAGTTCATAGCCACCTTCTTGTTTCTCTACATCACTGTTTTGACTGTCATGGGTGTGTCTAGAGCTCCCAACAAGTGTGCCTCTGTGGGTATTCAGGGCATTGCTTGGGCCTTTGGTGGTACCATCTTTGCCCTTGTTTACTCCACTGCTGGTATCTCAGGTGATCTACTTTCTTTCTCTCTCTCCTATTTTTTGTTTCTTTGGTTTGAACTACTAATTGTTAGGGTTACTTTCTTTTGGTGTTTTCGTTTTTTTAGTTTTTGGGGTTAAACTTGTTCTGACATGTACATAATTTTTTGGTTGTGTGTTGTTCCTTAGGCTTCTGTTTGATTCCTAGGAAAATGAGGGTGGGAAAATAACAGTGAAAAAGAATAGTTCCTTTCTTTTCTTTTTTTTGTCTTTTGCTTTCTGGGAGAACCAAATGGAGGACTAGTGGTGTTGTGTATGGATTTTACTGTTGGGTGTCTGAAAGTTTAATTTTCTGGCCATCAGCTTACAGTTGTGTGTTTGTTTGCCGATGAAAAACAAAGGAACCACTTATTAAAAGAGAAATACGAAAAAAAGTAATCTTCAGTTTAGATTTCTGTAATTGCAAGAAATTTCAAAGGCGTATTTTTAAAATTATTGTTTGCTTACTGGTAAAAATGAGAATGTTAGAGCAAAATGGTTTGATTTGTTAGATGTACAAGTTCTGCCTGTTCTTCCTGATGGTTTTACTGATCTTTTGTCACTTTGACTTACATGAGAATATTCAGGAAAATAAGGAAAATGAAAACCTACATCTTTGATATGCCATATAAACTTGAAAGTGTAGAAGTTATAATTTTCACTCTCCCCACTAATTTTCCTTTTCTTTTATGGTGCAGTTTTCACATTTTCTTGCTCGCTTTTTTCTATAAAAATATAACCATGTGATTGATATTGTAATCTTATATTAATATTATTGTTCTGTTGATCATTTGGTCAGGTGGTCACATAAACCCAGCTGTGACATTTGGTCTCTTCCTAGCAAGGAAGCTCTCCCTGACCAGAGCCGTATTCTACATAATCATGCAAAGCCTTGGGGCAGTTGCTGGTGCTGGTGTGGTGAAGGGGTTCCAAAAGAACGAGTATGAGCGCCTGGGTGGTGGAGCTAATGTGGTGAACCATGGCTATACCAAGGGTGATGGCCTTGGTGCTGAGATTGTTGGCACTTTCGTTCTTGTGTACACTGTTTTCTCTGCCACTGATGCCAAGAGAAATGCCAGAGACTCTCATGTCCCTGTAAGTATATCTCACATTTTCTGTTCATATCTGGCTTTCTGATTATGTACTAGTTTCCACACTGTACTCTTCAGATTTTCTGTAAATATGGGTCATTTAGATATTAACCCATTAAATTATTTTTTTAAGAGTCTAACACTACTAATTTTTTTTAATAGCTAAAGCCCATATTTAAAATCCTGCTCCTAACAATATTCCATTAATTTCGTACTATTTACAAATTGTGCCATTATGTAATTAATGTTTGTTTTTAAAATCCATAAACTTAATGGATTCATTAAAACACTTAATCCCTTATATATATATATATATATATCTTCTCCTTTAATCAAATAAAGAAGAATTGTCTGTAGGTTCATTATATTTATTTGTTAGTGTAGGTGATTTGATTTCATGTAGGTTCTTTAATTGTTATAGGTTATTTATTTGATTATAAGAATATATGTAGGTTCATTATACTGTAGGTTCACTATACATATATGTAAATTCTTATAAAGACAAGTACATTGTAGTATATTTTGTAATTGTAGGTTCCTTATTACATTTTTATAATTTAATTGGTTGCAAGTTTCTTATTCCATATTTCTAATTTAATTGTGTAGGTTCTTTATTAGTCTATTTTATATACGTTAGTATTTATAAATAAATTATTTGGAGTTTGTTTCTGTTTGACCGGCCACCACCTTAAATAAATTTCATTTTTTAATTTTCAAGGTCATTTGTTTCTAGAATAATTATTGCGGTTATTTATTATTGTAAAATCACCATTATCAACATTCAAAGCACCAAAATTTAAGGATTAATATTAACTGTTTAAAAAAATAAATAGTCAAACAATGAAGAAAACGTTTAACATGTAGCATGAGGGCATAAAAGAGATTTACAAAATCTGAATTTAAGAAAATGTTGACTAGAAAATATAAATATGGAAAGTGGATGAGTTGGCAACTAGTCAAAGGGTCTAACACATGAAAAAAAGAAGGCATGAGTTTTAATTGGATAAATATGAGTTTGAAGGTGGTTTTCCTAATTTACTATAGAATTTTATACATGTCTACTTATATGATTATTGTCATGCCATGGTAGTAGGCATATATAGATCGTATGAAGTAAGATTGTTGTAAAATTAACCCTTAACCTGCCAAAAAGAGCCCTTCGGATAACCTTTAATCTCTACGTCATTAATTTCTGTTTGAAAGTTCAATGCAGGTTGACTCCTTTTCACTAAATTTTTAGTAAACCTTAAGTGAGTTGCTATTTAAAGCTAATGCACTGAGGCTCATGAATCTGACTTCCGTATGGATTAAAAATTTGATGCACTCTTTTCCATTGTCGGCTGAGAAAATTGGGTGGTGTATTCACCCCTTCCTCAATATACTGTTGTACTTTAGTTCGGGAGTGCAAATAGTGGTGCAGGAGTACTTGGGGGCATGAATTTTCATGATCACAATCAAATGGTTTAAAATAATCTTTCTTCCGAATTTTACTGTTATGAACATTTTGATTGTGTCCCTAACAATATGCGGCTAGTATCATATCCCACACCCCTCTCAAATTGGTCCGTGGTTTCTTGACTATGATTTTGTGTTGCCTTTTACCTGGTGACTTACAAGTTCAGGCCATTTTATTGCTCTTGCACACAATTGCTAACTTTTCTTCCTTGCGCCAAATTCCTTGTCATGACTTTCTATCATTCTTAATCATTCTATGTGTGTGCTAAAGAGGTAAAATTAAGAGATTACCATGGCAGTCAGTCAACCTTCTCTGTGATTTTTGGATCATTGATGCTAAGAGCTAAAGAGCTTTTATTTTAGCACCTAATGAAATTCTAGACTACTTTATTAGAACATTGTCTACATTCTTCCAAGTATCACAATACATTCTTCCGTGAAGTAGCAGTGTTATGTGTAGCTTTATCTCTAGTTCTCCATTTACGCCGAATATTAAACAACCTTGTATTTAAAGGTTGTATGTACGAATCAAAATGCAGATCTTGGCTCCACTTCCCATTGGGTTTGCAGTGTTTTTGGTGCACTTGGCAACCATCCCCATCACTGGAACTGGCATCAACCCTGCTAGGAGCCTTGGTGCTGCCATCATCTTCAACAAGGACCATGCATGGGATGATCATGTGAGTAAAATTGTGTGGTGTAAGATCATTTCAAGTTAACATCTAATTGTGTGGATGAGATTATACACATATACACTTCTTACACCTTTGATGATTTTGTTGCTTCAGTGGATCTTCTGGGTTGGACCATTCATTGGAGCTGCGCTTGCTGCACTCTACCACCAGATTGTCATCAGAGCCATCCCATTTAAGACCAGGGAATGAGAACCCCTTTTGTATCTCTCTTCATTTTTCCTTTTTTCTAGCCTGAGTTTATATCTCTTTCTATCATGTTTTAATGTTGAGACTGGAATTGGGATGTTAATGTGCATAAGTTATTTGGCTTGTTCTATTGGACAGCTTTATTAATGTGTATACTCGTCATCATGTTAATCTTTGTTTTTGCATTAGTCTCCAGCAAGTTCATCTTCTTTTTGAGAGAAATTCTTGTCTATGCACATGACCAATGAATGTGAGGGACTTGTTATATACGAGTATAGATATGAATTTCATGTGGTATCAGTTGCTTTTGGGGCTTGAAAGATTGCATGATGCAGAAACTTAGTCACTTTTGGAGTTACAGAACCCCCTAATGGTCCATATCTATCATGTACAAATCCAAAAGACATAGGACTTTGAGTGAGCAGTCTTGCAGTGCATGCATACCATGCCCAGTGCTCAGGTATTGCTTGAGAGGATTGAGCCAGCAACTGCCTGCATGAATCAATTAGCAAACTAATCTGGTGAACGTGTATGTATACTGCTTTAATAAGATGTTCCACAACCCTGGAATTAGTGGCAACTTTCAAAGATTTTGATTAATGGTTGTAAACCATATTTTAAATCCCTAAGCACGGCTTCTGAGTTTAACGGTTATGCAGACGTTTAAAAAGCGTTCCCTGAGCAATTGGTTTACGTGGTGCATAGTTGCATACTGCTTAGGCATTTTTTTGGTGTAATGTTTTTGGGAGGTTCATTTCATCCTTTTTCATCCATTGATAGCATTTAAATGTAATGGTTGACGAGAGTCACAAGATAGGTTTTCTTAATATTATATGGATAATAAAAGGTCAAGTACAAATACATTTACCAACTATAATTATAAGGAGTATTTCAAGTTTTTGTCTTGGAACAAAATTTTTTTTTTTTTTTTTTTCAAGTTCACTCATTAATTAACAAAAAATTTCAACATAGGCACATAGCACGTCCGACAAGATTTTCATTATTTATTTAACATATTATTTACTATATTAATAAAAAACATTGAATAAACCAAATTATATAATAGGTTTCATGTGATATAATATGAATATAATGCGCGTTAGAGGCAAATACGGTTAAACAAAATTAGTATAATGAATAATGAAATCAGTATATTTTTTATACTCTATAATTTATACACTAACTCTAATATTAAACCCTATATACTCTATATATTATAATACTCTTTATACTCTATAATCTATGCACTAAACCCTATATATGTATGTTCTTTAAGATATGGACCACATGGTATAAGATATTATGATTTAGGCCCTTTAGAGTATTTTTAATTATTTTTTTATATAAAAGTGTATTAGGATTTAGGGTTTTTAAAAAAACTATACGAAACCCCAAACTATTTTTTTTTTTTTTCTAATTGCCCAAAGGCCTCAAATCCCAATCAACCCTAAAGTTTTTTCTTTGTTTTTTTCTCCTTTTTTATTTCTTTTTTATTTTTATTTCTTTTTTTCTTTCCTTCCTTTTCTTTTTTATTTTTCTTTTCTTGCTTTTTCTTTTCTTCCTTTTTCTTTTCTTTTTTGTTTATTTCATTCCTTTTACTTTTAAGTTCACTTGTAACTTTGTAAGCAATATACCTTGATGATGCCATGATGGTCATTCATTTGCTTTGATGATGCCATGATGGTCATTCATTTACTTTTTCATCAGTGGTGGGAATTCCATTTTAGTTAAAATTGTTGATAAGATTTTGTTGCTTTTTGTCATTTCCTCTCAATAAATCGTAACCCAGATCAAATCCTATCTCCTCTACTTAGGCATGACAGTATGTTGGCATGTCTTTTTTTTTTTTTTTTTTCCTTCATCTTCCTCCTACAGTCCTACCCGTGACTCTTTTTCTTTCTCTTCTTCTTCACAGTCTTCTTTATTTCTTCCTTCCTTTTCCTCTGTGCCCATGACTCTCCCTCTTCTTCTTCCCCACCAAGCACCAACCCCCTGCCTCTCTCCCCCTAACCCAGTCCATCCTCGACACACCCCCCTCACCCAGCCCCTTTTATGTGAGACCTTGTATTTTCTAGATAATTATTTTAAATATTTTGAGAATTTATTTTAAGAATTTTGGGAATTTATTTGGAATTTAAAAAGGTTTCAATTTAATTTTAATTATTTAATTATTTAATTATTTTTGTTTTAAATTGGACTTGACCCAAAGTTAACTTTTAAAATTAGTGAACTTTTGATTCGGACTCTGGGCAAGTTGGATAGGTCTCGAGTTCACGAGTTCGTAGACACGTAGCACGCGTCGATCAGAGTTATGGTTTGAAAGTTACGGACATTTGAAGTAAAGGGCAATTTTGTAATTTTTACAGAAGGGGTTTTAAAACCCAAAAACCAGATTTTTATCCCATTCTCTCTCTCTCTCTCTCTCTCTCTCTCTCTCTCTCTTGCCTCTCACCTTCGCCGCGCCTGCCACCACAGGCGCGGCGGCGCGTCCGGCCATGGTTGGCAATGGGACCGGCCCAGATCTTCTCGCCGTTCTTCCTTCTTCCTCCCCCTGGTGGCGGCGTAGCCTAGAAACCTCCCCCGACTCGCGAACCAGCTGAGGCCAATCCTTGGAGCTCCGGCGGCGATCTCACTTTTTCGGCGACGACACGACTTCCCATCACCTGGGTTATCTTCATCTCGTCACGGCGAGTCTGCCCATGTGCTTCCCTAGGTCCGACGACCCCACACGGCGGCGGATCAAAGATTTTGGGCTGTGGCTGCTCCAGCGGATTTCTGCGATTCGGGGCGTTACATTTTCCCCCAAACCCAGCCCTTCCCAGCCCCTTTTCCCCCGAACGCAAACCCCTTTTCCCCCAAATCCAGCCGAAATTTCTCGAAATTTCACCAATTTCGCCGAAACAATTACCGAAAATAATTGGATATGTGATAAAATTTTGGTGACCAAAAAAAACTTGGATCTACCTGATGGTTTTAAATTTTTTTGGTTTTTTGTATTTTTTTATTTTTAAAAGTTTGGTGTTCATATCATTAAAAATGTCACGTCAACAATGTCCAACTTGTCACTTAACATTTTTTTTACACAAATCTTGATGGATGTGCTATATTTTGTAAGTTTTCGTTAGTTAATATATAAATTTTTTTTTTGTTCGTAAACCTACTTGAAATACACACTATAGTTAGTGAATATATTTATACTTTACCAAAAAAATAAATTTATTTCGAACTTCTTTAGTGATGTTTTTATTTTTACTTAAAAGATAAAAGTAGAAAAAATGAGAGGAAAGTGTGAAAAAATAATACAAGCATAAATTTGAGAGAGGGAAGAAAATTTATAAAACCAAAAACAATAAAAATTAGGAAAAATTAGAGTTTAGTCCTTCTAACATTTTTTATTTAAAAAAAAATCTTATGACTTCTTTTTTTCCAAATAAAGTCCTTATTTTTTTTTTTGTTTCTAAATGAAGCCTTTTGACCATTGCCTCATCAAAAAAATATGTTATTATTTTTTTATTTTTTGAGGATATAGGGTACGGGTTCACCTCATACCTTCCTACGATATAGAATTAGGTTTGTGGAGGCTGCATGTTAGGATTTAACTTTGAGATTTTGACCAAAATTTCAAAACTAAAACCTAATATAAAGCCGACAAACCAGAGCTTGAGAATAAGTAAAAATGTATTGCCGAACACTAAAAAATGACCGCCAAGGACTCAACACCTGTGATGTATGAAAAAATTGAAACTAATCGACCAATATCATGTAATATGGAATGATTACAATATTATTGGACTTTAGTTAGAATTTTAAAATTTATAAGGCTTTAGTCAGTAAATTGTTAAATTAAAGAACCTAAATGAAAGTTTCTCTATAAATTAAACAAAAATTAAAAATACAACGTGGGCCTTTCTGATATACCCAAGCCCAAACCCACTTTCAGCCTTTCTCTTTTCCTCACTCCTCTCTCAGTTTTCAATCTTTCATCCCCTCACTCCTCCTTGCCAGCACGCACGGCAGCACACCACTACTAGCAGAGGTACCAATCTTCCCACCGTCGATTCCACTAGCAGTCTTTCAATCTCTTGGTTCTTTATTGCTAATAATAATTTTTTCATATATTATATATATTTTTTCATTTGGTTTCAATCAGTTTATGATGCATATCCAAATCTCGAAAATGGACCTTTTTGCTTTTGTATTGGTTGCTTTTGTGCTGCGATGCTCCTCTATGACTGGCATATAATACCCATACAAAGCTTCGATTTTGCTTTGAGTTCTAGTCTTAAAATTGATATTTTTTTTTTAATTAGCTAAATTGTGAGAGCAATTTGGTGAAGTGGGTTAGCTTCTTTCACCCGTAAAACATTTGGGATTTTGAATGATGTTGGTTTCTGGATATGGGTTTTGCTAAATTTGGCATCAGTTGATTGTCTGCCAGTAATTCCTAAAGAATCTTGATGAGTAATGATGGATTTTGCTGGTTTTTGTAATTATCTTGGGAGTATCTGTTCAATATTTTGTTAGTATCTTGAATTGGTGATGATGTCAGGGATAGCTTAAGTGGGGTTTTATTAGACAATGGAGGTTGTTTGTTATGGAACTCCTTTTGCTGGAGTATTGGCAAGTCATCCAAATTCCAAAGATTAATTCTTCTTTTAAGGATTTAGTTTTGTTTAACATTGATCCCTGGTGTTCATCTGAAGCATTAGTTCCTACTATTAATGAATTTTCTTTCTCCTTTTTTTTTTTTTGGCCAACAGATTCTCCTCTTTGGTACACTTTTAAATCTTTTGTTTTGTTTTAATACTTTGTTGTCCTCTTGAGTCCACAATGTTTATATCTTTTCAATTTAGACATTACCTCAATAGGTATTTTCTTTTCTTTTACTGTACATTTTTGTGTCATACTTGACTATATATATAATATATTTCAATATTTGTCAATTTTAATATGTGATATCTATGCTTTCTGAAAATGAATGATCTTTTTGATTTATAAATTTTATTTACATCTTAATTTACAACAAGGATATAGTAACATCATACTGGTACATAGAGTAGTTATAAGATTTTAGCTTTGTATCAGCCCCCTCTGTAACATTCCTGACTGTTTCTTTGATAACAAATCAGACTTGTGTGACGAGAAAATTACTCCTATTATCATATCGTGTGAACTACGAACAAATAGTGGTAAAAGAAATACTGATAAAGCGGAGCAAACACAGTAATGGATTTTACTTGAGGCAATCAAGAAATATTAGCCAAATTTAGAGTAAAATTTTGTTTTTGTTTGTTAATAACAGATAAATATTAATATGGAAACACCAAACAGAAGCCCTAAGCTTCTAAAGTCCACCAAACAGGGTCGTGCTGAGTTCATCTACTGCTTTCTAGTTTCTAGGTAGAAAGAAATATTTGCTGGGAGAATCAAAGGGGAGGCAACTATGTCGTTCATGAAAGGAGATTTACTTACAAGAACCAGAAAGCTAGTCAAGGGCTTGGCCAAGGCTGAGCCTGTTTGGCTCAAAGCCATGGAACAGTTTGTCCTTCTCTCTCTCTCTCTCTCTCTCTCTCTCTCTCTCTCTCTCTCTCTCTCTCTCTCTCTCACACCATTTGTGATTCCTGAATTTTTTTCATTCTTCGTGAATATAACGTTTAGGATTTTCACAGGACACCGCCTGTAACATTTCCTCGTGCAGATGCGATTCAGAGGATCACTCTCCCAGAGGATGTTTACATAAAGAAGTTTTTCCAGAAGCATCCAGATTCCAAACATGAAGATGCCATCAAGTATAGTATATCTTTGTTTTCTGTATGTTTGTTTTCGTCTACATTTCATGTGTTCTATCAGCCTATCAGTGTGCGAGTGTGAGCAATGAGCATCTGAGTTGTGCTCCTTACAAATTACAATTGGGTCTCATCATAATTTATCATTGGAAGATGGAAGATGTGATTGATAATTCAGAATTATTAACTTGACTTAGGCATTATGTTTGAACAGGTTTTGTGGTTTTAATCCTCCACCAGCCCGTATATTTGGTCTGCGGGTGCTTGAATTGAAGGAACAGGGGGTTTCTGAAGAGGAAGCAATGGCAATAGCCGATGTACGTATTTGGATTTCCTGTCTCTGAATATATGTTCATTCTAAGTTTTCCCTAACTATTGTTTCATGGTGTCTTTTAGATGGAATACCGGGCAGAGAAAAAAGCAAAGAAGAAGGCATATAAAGAATTGAAGAAAATTGCACGTCTTCAGGGGAAGAGGCCTCCTCCCAACCCATATCCCAGTGCTGTCAAGGAGATACAAGCTGAGGAGAGGAAGTACGTTTGTGACCGTTTTTACAATCCCAGGATTATCCAAATTGTGAGGAAATTGGAGGAGGAAAGGACAGCTGAGATGCAAGATAGAGCAGGAGGAGGAGGGGTAAGAGGAGGAGGAGGAAGGGTAGGAGGAGGTTCCTGGTAACCTAAAGTGCATCTTTTGATACTTAGCCTCCTGAGATTTTACGTAGGCTTTAGCTTTAGAACAAGTATTAGACAACTGTGTTGGAAAGTATTCTTTTCAAATATTTTTCTGCATCCTTTTCTTTAAGCTTTAGAATAAGTATTAGATAACTGTGTTGGAAAGGATTCTTTTAAATACATTTGTGGAAAATCATTCTATGTGGGTGTAACATCTTCTATTTTGCATGCTTATGTTATTTTATGAACTGCATTGCCTTCCAAGCCACATACAACTCTTTTTAATCCCTTCTCAACTAGATATTGCTTGCTAACCCCAAATGTGTACCTTAGTATTGAAAGAAATAATATGCCTTTAGAAGATGAGTATTATGGTCGAATCATGCATGGAATTTGTGAGAAATCATTGCTGTATTTATCTTTTATGTAAATGCACATAGGTTGTGAGGTTTGTGTCAGGAACTGGTCTGCTTTATAAGAAATTTAAGAAATATGTGTTTTAAACCTTTTTTTTTAGAGGGTTTTTAGTCAGATTCTAAAGTGAGTTTAACTTTCTCTAAGCTAATTTAATCAGTTTGAGTTTGAAGAAATTTGTGCTTTTAAACTTGAGCTTTCTCTTTGATTAACGAGAAATAAAGGAAAACTTGAGAGACTGATAATATAGGCTATGCATATTTTTATATTGGCTTCTCTCTTTGCTCACTGTTGCATTAGCAACCTCCACTATTCGCTGATAAGAGCAGACAATGTGGGGAAGTGAGGGTTGGATCAAGTACTGCCTGTTAGGAAATGTGTTGGGTCGTTGATCGAGCTTAATGGTTGGATGTGGCAGATAGAATATAACAACTATTTGCTGTATATATTGAATGTATACATTATCCACCTTCGAACATCTCCTTCAAAAAAGTTCTGGCATGCCTTTGAAAAATTGAGTTCAAATTTATTGCAGGATGTCCAATCATCCAATGTAATGAAAGCACATGCATCAGCAAAGTCTATCTTGACAGGTACCAGTATGTTAGTTGTCATGATATCAAATTGAATCACAGTCAACAATTAAGCATGGCAAATTCTAATTTCGTTAGAGATGATAGCATTCTCCAAACGCAGGAATGAGATTGCTGATTCCTTTAGTTTTAATGCAAGTAAGCAATGGAATGATCAGGAATGAGAATGATTCTTATTTCCGTCCTTCCCATCCTTGATTAATAAACATGTCATAAAGATAATGTCAATGACCATTTAATTTAGTAAATGACACCTAAAGTTCTTTTGTCAGAAGCATGCATTCATTTATAATGTATGACGGTCAATTTTAAAAAAACAATACCAAAAAGTCACCAACTAGTAAATATCAGTATTATGTTATAAATGTCAATTAAGACTTGCCGCATCAGTTGGTTACAAAAGTCATGTCGACCATTGAATAAGTTATACATGTCATTTATATGCCATCAAAGTGGAGATGAGCATATATTATGTGCATTGATTTGTGGTTTTGTGCACATAAATCACTGTGCAAGAATCTTCTTTGATAATTTTTAGTGTTGCTAAAAGGACTAGAAGTCAAAGTGTAATTCAATTCTATCACCACCTACCATAATCAGTTCCCACCAAAAAAATTTGCAACTTATAATAAAGTTGTAAATTTAGTGTAAATATAGGTAATTTTGTGTTTTTGTTAGACTTGAGAATTTATTTGGTTTAACTATTTATAATTTAAAAATATAACATGTTAGACTTTCTCATAAGAGATCATAATTAGTTAAACATGATCATTGAGAATGACAAAGGCTTATGCAGTTGAGGAAATAAGATGAAAGAAGGCACTTCAATGAGCATTCACTTGCTAGTTGCTACATCAAAAGAGAAATCGATCACTTGCTAGGTTAATAGAGATGGGTTGTTAACCTAGATGGGTAGTTTTCCTCAGAAGATGTATAAGATAAAGTTTACAATTCTTATAAATAAATAGACTAGAATAGGGTAAAGTAGTAAGTTTTCTAGGCAACCAAACAAATCCTAACAATATATATAATTGCTTGCACGTAATCTAAAAGTTGAAACATACTTATACAAGCTAGCTGAAATTGTCTGACCAAGGATGATGAGGGAAGTATGGCCACCAATAAAAAGCAGAGAAACCCATTGAACTCTTCAAGGCTTCAACTACTCCAACCAACCCACAAGAAAATATAAATATATATGCTGGATGGGAAGATGATCTAACCTCCAACACTCCCCTACTTCATGCACATGCATTTAATTAGTCTTGGGAGAATTTTCTTTCATCACCACAAGTCTTCTTTACAGTTATAGCAGGTCTACTAGCAGCTGGGTGTTGTCCCCAAGCCACATAAATAGAACTTGTGGGTGTTTAAGTAATTTTGATAGAAAATAATTTTGGATGGAGAGGTAGGCAATACAAAAGTAAAATTAAGAATAAATGTATCTTGCTCCGAATGCTTACCCTTAAAAGGACTGAAAATAAATGAAGTCATTAATCTCTTGTTCTAGCTAGCTAGCTAGCTTTCACATGCATTATCGTGTACGTTCTTTATGTAGCGTTTTGTAAACTTTCTCACTTGAGAGATATTAATTGGAATAAGTAAAAGGAATGGCAGCTTATATTGTTCTCCAAAATTTTGAGGGGAGGGCAAATATATTATATATATACATATAGGAACCAAAATATTGCTTGTGAAACTTATCAACACAAACAATAAGCTCCAATATGCTTCTTCTTTTTGATTTTTGGCTATCGAAAAACAACTAGCAAACCATAACTTAAAACTTAATTTAAGAGAAATTCTCTTATAAATATGAGAGAAAAAAATAGGCATAGAATGAGCATTGAGAAACAACAACGCTATGAGACCAGAAGTAGTTGATGCATGTTTATTTTTTTATTTATTAATGGCTGGTTTTTCACTTCCAACAAAAGAGAACCAAAATCCAGCCAACTGGTCCCAATCTCATTATCGTCCAATGCATCAACATCTGTCCTCATATCGTTTTTGGCGGTGAGGCTATTTAATGATCACTTGAAGTGGATGTGCATGTGAGGTTTAAATATATAGTTAAGTAGCTTCATGCATGTAACCATGTAGGTGAGTTATTTTATTTATTGATAAGTTGAATATAATAATTACCTAGTTATTATGGTGAAAATTCTAATCCAAATACCCTATTTACCTTCAAGTACCATGAGTTATTTTAACAATAATAGATTTAAAAGTTTCCACTAATATTAAGAGAAGAGTCTTTCTCAGTTTCTCCGACCATTAATTGTTATGAGAAAATATCAATTACACCCCTATCTCATTAAATAATTTAAAAGGTTAGATTATTATAGTTACTAAATATATATATATATATTACTTTCATCTTATATATAGTACTCACTTTCTATTAGCTTGATGTAGATATAGTACTATGGGTTTATTTCCCATAGCTTAAGTTTTCAGGGCATATAAATTAGTGATTGTCAAATATATATATTACACATACATTGATGATGTGTGTGATGCTTTTAGTTATAACCATTGTAACTTGGGGTGGGCATAATAACCGACGCACCGAACCAAATCAACCGTAAAAAAGTTGAAAAAACACCGAATTAACCAAAAAATCAACACCGTAAGAAAAAATCGAACTAAACCGTATATGGACGGTTCCAGTTCTGGTTTCATGCTCATTTTACCCGAATCAAACTGTGTAATTTTATAAAAATATAATTATATATTTTTATGCATATTTTATACATTTTTATTTTAGATCCTAAAATATATTTTATATAACCCTATGAGTTTAATATTATATATATAATAATATTTTAGTATATAATTTTAGTTATATCTTATATAATAAAATTAGTATATTCTATTTCTATATACTCTATAGTCTATAGTATATATAATAATGTTTTATGAATATAGAGTTATATATAAACTTAGTATTTAACTATATAGTTAGTAACTTAGTATAGTTAGTTATATATAACTATATAGTTATTAACTTAGTGTATAGTAGTTGTATACATACTACAATAGTTATATATAACTATATAAGTAATATATAATTATAGTAGTATACTAGTATATACTATAGTAGAATATAGTTATATATATACTATACTCATTACTCTATAGTAATTATATATAATCTTATACATAGTTATAACTTATAACTTAAGCAGTTTGTATTTATTTTAAAATTTTAAATACTAGCAAGTTAAACAAAGTTCAAAATTGTATTTGTATTTGTTTAATTGGTAGAATGGTACTTCAAAAATCCAATTGTGTGGTTAAAAAGTTCAAAAACCAAATGTGAGTACCAACAAAATAATTGGGCTTAAACCCAAATTTTTGGTCCCAAAACCGTGCACGTTGCACCGAACGAAACCGTCCTTACAATGGTTTGGTTTGGTTTTTTTCCACTTTGTCTGGTTCACAATACCGAACCGCACCGATATAATACTTCTGGCGTGGTGCATGATTCTCGGGGTGAACTAAGCCGAACCGCACCGTACACACCCCTAGTTGTAACGACATGTTACCCTCATTCTAATAACTTACCCATTAATATCTTGCATAGTCGATCTTTTTGTTCCCATTAATTGTAACCTTCATCATTTTGTAGATGTTATAAACTTATAATCTAACCGGTATCATATATATATAGTGTACAACATATATGCATGAATTTAAATTAAAACCATGCATGGAATTAAATTTTAAGTCCATTGACTTTAGGTACCAAATTATAATGTTTTTTCATTTCAACTACTAAAATATTGATGTCATTTCACTTTAGGTACTAAATTTCAGTTTAGGTACCAACTTTAAAAAACATGGTTATATCGAACTGTGACTGTCTAACAGTCATAACTTTTTTATTGATTTGTTGTTTTTTCAATATTTGCAAAGCTTAAACTTTAATGTTTAGTCATTGGGTTATAGGACTTCATCTATCAAATCTAAATCAAAAGTATGAAATCCTTAAAAATTTTGATTTTTTATAAATTTTAAATAGTCACAATTGTGACTGTTTAACAATTACAACTGTAACTGTTCGACAGTCACAACTATATAACAAACTGATTTGTGACCTAATCCAAAATGTTTTACTATAAGTTAGTACCTAAACTAAAAAAAATTAGTGTCTTACTGTTTTACTAAAAAACTATTGATATTTGGTATTTAATCCTAATTTTCTATTAAATTTTTTTCAATATATATAGAGAAAATTACAAATTTAGTCTATTTATTTTATAGAAAATTAAGATTAAATACCAAATATCAATAGTTTTTCAGTAAAGCAGTAAGACACTAATTTTTTTTAGTTTAGGTACTAACCTAGTGTAAGACATTTTGGATTAGGTCACAAATCAGTTTGTTATATAGTTGTGACTGTCGAATAGTCACAGTTGTGATTGAACTGTGACTGTTTCAAATTTATAAAAATTCAAAATTTTTAAGAGTTTAATATTTTTTATTTAGGCTTGGGGGATAAAGTCATATAATTCAAAGACTAAACATTAAAGTTTAAGCCTTTCAAATATTGAAAAAACAACAAATCAATAAAAAAGTTATGACTGTTAGACAGTTACAGCTCGATATAACTATGTTTTTTTAAAATTGGTATCTAAACTAAAATTTAGTACCTAAAGTAAAATGACATAAATGTTTTGGTAGTTAAAATGAAAAAACATTATAATTTGGTACCTAAAATCAACGGACCTTTTATTTTATACATAGTTCAATTTTGATTCATAATATTTTTAAGTTCTGTTTTAATTCACTAATTGTTCTACATATTTAATCTGGATCTTGATTGAACAAGTAAAATAATTAATAGATTAAAATAGAACTTAAAAAAGATCATGAATCAAAATTGAACTAAGTATACAATAACTACACCAAATTTGTAATTTTCTATATATATATATATATGTACGTAGGTGGCTAATTAGTGTAGCTGAATAGGCTGAATGCTTGCACGAACATTAATTTTTATGTAGACCCGGCCACCAATGTGAAGAGTCCATATATAGCTAGCCAAATATGCAGCTGGATTAATCTCATAGATTTTCAACCCCAACCATATAGTCTCATCATTAATTCGTAGACCCACCATTGTAATTTCACCCCCAACTCCCTCATTTAAAACCCAAGCTTTCCCTCTCTCTCTCTCTCTCTCTCACCATTCCATTTCCAATTTTCCACTCACTCCTCCACCCAAAAAGGTCACGCGCGCGTCTGAGAGAGAGAGAGAAAAAGCGCGAGTGCTTGGAAGTTTCGAACCATGTCGTCGTCTCAGACACAGAGGGGGAGCAAGTTCCCGTCGATAACGACGTGCAATGCGAGCGAAACGGCGTCGTACGAGTCCATCGCGGCGGACCTCGACGGCACGCTGCTCATCTCCCGAAGCTCGTTCCCGTACTTCATGCTGGTGGCCATCGAAGCCGGCAGCCTCCTCCGCGGCCTCGTCCTCCTCCTCTCGCTCCCTCTCGTCATCGTCGCCTACCTCTTCGTCTCGGAGGCCCTCGGCATCCAGATCCTCATCTTCATCTCCTTCGCCGGCCTCAAGATCCGCGACATCGAGCTCGCCTCCCGCGCCGTCCTCCCTAGGTAACAATATTATATGCGACCGACACGACGCCGTTCGATCGAGTCACTGAAATTGATTTGATTTTGATTTTGGAATTTGATTCATATTGATTAGGTTTTACGCGGCGGATGTGAGGGCGGAGAGCTTCGAGGTGTTCGACAGGTGCAAGAGGAAGGTGGTGGTGACGGCGAATCCGACGGTGATGGTGGAGCCGTTCGTGAAGGAGTTCTTGGGCGGGGACAAGGTGCTGGGCACGGAGATCGAGGTCAATCCCAAGACAAAGAAAGCCACCGGCTTCGTCAAGAAGCCTGGCGTTTTGGTGGGGAAGCTGAAGCGTTTTGCTGTTCAGAAAGAGTTCGGTGACCAACTTCCCGATCTCGGCATCGGAGATCGCACCTCCGACCACGACTACATGTCACTCTGCAAGGTTCATTCATTTCTTAATTTCACATTTCGCTTCATTTTTTTTTTTTTAAATTTGTTAGTAGTAAAACCGCGGGACCCATGGTAATAACTAACCCCAACTACCTGCCAGCTAAAACACGTACGTACGTGTTCTTATTCAAACAATTATTATATATGGTGCCCTCGCAAAAAGGATAAAAGCAAATAATCAAGGCACTTACTGGCTTACCGCTCGATCATGGGCCATGGCCACTTGGATTAATGCAAAATTGCAAATATTGAACTCTGATTCTATATGATTTACAATCCATTTTTATTGACTACGTAGTGCTCCAATTCTATTCGCTTAAATCCATTTGGAGAAGTGTATATCTAATTTTGTCGAGTAGTGTTAGAGATTTTAATCACTATTTAACAGTACGTATATTTCGAAAGCTGTCAAAAAAATTACTAAATGGCTTCGACCGACACAAACTCTTTGACTATTTTTCCACCCTACACAATGAGCCTAATTAATTATATATGTCTTTATTATATCCGTATCATGCCAAAATTAATTCTTTCACATAAAAAATCTAGCATGATATAATATATATATATATATACATAATGTACGTATCACTTTGATTACAAATTGTGGTGGTTTAATTTGTGAGAACGTTCTCATAATGGTCCATGCATATTATGGTGAAGTTTGGTGACTAAATATGCATGGTGTCGTTATTTAACGAACGTTGAACATGCAGGAGGGCTACATGGTACACCCAAGCAAGTCAGGCCGTCCAGTCCCCCTGAACCGGCTGAAAAGCCAAATCATCTTCCACGACGGCCGGCTCGTACAACGGCCGGACCCACTGAACGCCCTCATCACCTACATCTGGCTCCCCTTCGGTTTCATCCTCTGCATTCTGCGCGTGTACATCAACCTCCCTCTCCCAGAACGCATCGTCCCCTACACCTACGCCATGCTCGGCATCAAGCTGAAGATCCGCGGGAACCTCCCGCCTCCCCCGTCGCCGGGGACCCCGGGTAACCTGTACGTGTGCAACCACCGCACCGCCCTGGACCCCATCATCATCGCCATCGCCCTCGGCCGCAAGGTCTCCTGCGTCTCCTACAGCGTTTCTCGCCTCTCCCGCTTCCTCTCCCCCATCCCCACCATCGCCTTGTCCCGCGATCGTGTGGCCGACGCTGCTCGCATCTCTGCCCTCCTCCAGAAGGGTGACCTCGTGGTCTGTCCTGAAGGCACCACGTGTCGGGAGCCGTTCCTCCTGCGCTTCAGTGCTTTGTTTGCCGAGATGAGCGATAGGATCGTCCCCGTGGCCATGGACTGCAAGCAGAGCATGTTTTACGGGACCACCGTGCGTGGGGTCAAGTTCTGGGACCCCTATTTCTTCTTCATGAACCCCAGGCCCACGTACGAGGCCACGTTTCTCGACCGCCTGCCCAGCGACATGTCGTGCAAGGCAGGGAAGTCGTCGATTGAGGTGGCCAATTACGTACAGAAGGTGCTGGGGGATGTGCTGGGGTTCGAGAGGACCGGATTGACGAGGAAGGATAAGTACTTGTTGTTGGGAGGGAATGACGGGAAGGTGGAGTCCATGTACAATGCCAAGAAGTAAACAAGTGATCAGTGACTCAAGGTGGGTGATCGCTGGTTTTGTTATTCTCGAATTTAGTGACGTACGGTATTTTAGTCATTTGGGTTTATAGCAAGTCTAATTGCTTTTTAGGAGGGTCTATTGATGAAGTGTTGGGAAGGGTATATTGGTCTAAGTGTAGAGAAATTTATTGTGAATTTGCTTCATGTGTCTGATGACTCTGATTCAGCATGCACCATATGAATTAATACAAGCTGTTTCTTTTGGTTCAACACTCACAGTAACTGTTTACTAATACAATATGGCCGGGTTGGCTAAAAGCATTACCTACTTTGAGGATCTTCAACTTCCTTCACATATTCAACCAGAATGCCTAATCTAACAAGATAAAAGGAAAACTCTCCTTTGAGTAATTTTATATCAATCCATCTTCCTAAGTTCAAGTAACTGAACATGAAATTTCTATTTAGAAGGAAAAATCAGTGACTATCACAATCACCATGTTTAGGATTTAGAAAAGTAAAAAAAGATATCTTGCTGACGTCTACAATGTGTCATGATGGCAATGGCATCAATTATAAGAGTATTTTGAGGCGATTTTTAGGATCCACAGTTCACTTTATTTCATTTTGGTCAAAGTAAATTATAAAACAGTATATTAATGAATATGTAATTATGAAATATTTTATTGATTTTTCTGTAAATTGCCTTTTTTTAACCTTGAGTACATAACACATTTATTTATTTATAAATTTTAGTGAGGCAGTGGTGGGCCCGGCAGGCATTACTATATCGGTCCACCCAAACCCGATATCAGAAAAATTAGGACTGGGTTCGGATCGGTATTGAGGCTTACCAAACCAAAACAAAAAAATTTGGTATTTTTTGGTTCGGTAATTTTTTGTAAATTTCAATTTTCGGTTCGATTTCGGTAATTTTGGTATCGGATATTTTCGATTCATTTTTAGTTTAATTATAATAATACTAATTATTATATACTGATATAAATTAAAATTTAATCAAATATGATGCATAAAATATAATTTTTGATGAATATATATTTGCACGAATAATATTGGTAGTTTAGTATAGTAATAGTATTTTATCCTAGTAATAATATATATTAGTATAATTAATTTAATAATATGTATTAGTATATATCCTATTAATTTAGTATATATATATACCGATAAATATGAGTGTATATTCCATTAGTGGTTGGATCCACCATATCAACATAATAACATGGTATGATCATCTTATCCAAGTTATCCAAGTTTTTTGTTCCACATGTAAAGCTATGCCATAAGAAAATTGCTCTAAACTTGACACCTTTTGAGAGATTCTTCAATGAGGTAGTTGTTTCATGTGTATTGTGGGATCCTCGTTGATAGTACCATGTGTCCCTTTTAAGTAAAATTTATAATTTTTTATATTAAATAAATATAATTAATAGTACCATAACAATAGAAAAAATTATAGAATATAATAAATATACTGTCACGTGATATAATTAGGGATGGCAAAAATCTCCGCGGGGACCCGATCCGATTAAAACCCTAATAGGGGAGATAAATGGGGCCGGGTTCGGATTCGGGGATTTAGGCGGGGACCCGAGTCGGGGGCGGGGCGGGTATGGTTTTGGCTCTCCCGACCCCGAACCCGCCCCGTTTACACCAAATATATATAATTAAAATTTTAATATTAAAAGTGTCATGAAGAGGGATTTAACTTAACACCTCAAATTTTCTCCTGCAACTCCTTANAAAAAAAAAAAAAAAAAAAAAAAAAAAAAAAAAAAAAAAAAAGTGTCTATTCAGCCTATTCTCTAATGATCTAATCTCGATCTCTCTGCACTCTCCATCTCTCTCAGTCACTCGGTCTCTCTCGCAGTCTTGCACACTCGCGCCGCCCTCTCGCCAGTCGCCACCATCGCGCAGCTCTTGGAGATTTCGCCAGTCGCCCCTATGTCTCGCACTCTCTGTCTCGCCCTCTCGCCCCTCTGTCTCGCAACCTCGAGTCTCGCCAGTCGCCTCTCTGTCTCGCCCTCTTGCCGTCGCCGTCCTCTCTCTACGATCTCCTTCTCTGGTCGCCGTCGCCGTTTGCCACTCGCCATCCTCACTGTGCGATCACTCTTTTCTCCCTCGCTGTCTCTGTCTCTCTCTTTCTATTTGTTTCATCTGCTTGGAGTTTTAGTTTCTTATTACTTTGTGTGTTTTGGTTGCAATACTATGAAATTCTTTGCAAAGGAGCTTCAAAGACACTGTATGAATTCAAGCTCTTATATTTCTTCAAATTTTCAAGCAAACCCAGTTCAGATTTTTCAAAGTTTTGAACTAGTTTTGTCTTGGGTCTTCCTGATTTGCAAATGGGTATTTGATAGATTGGTCATTTATTGAGTGTTTTTGTGTGTTCAATTGGCGCAGTTACAGAGCATTCGATGAGAATGAAGGGATTGAAGTTTATTGGTTCATCATCCAAATTGGGGTTTGTTGCCAAAAAAAAAAACCAAAGGTCTAGGATTCGGGGCGGGTTCGGGGAAGCCACTCCCCGGCGGGGTCGGGGACGGGAAAATTCCGTTTACATAGTCGGGGATTTGGGGCGGATTCGGGGGTTCAAAAAATTTCGCACCCCCGGCCCCGCCCCGTTGCCATCCCTAGATATAATCAATTCAATATATAAAAATATTATTAGATGATGTGTTTATATTAATAAGATATAATATTAATAATATATATTTATATTATAATATATAAAATTAATTATATTACGTATCAATATATCAATTATATAAAATAATTTTTTTAAAAATAAAATCAACTTGCCACAATCCAGACTTTTTCCCTTTCTCAATAAATAAAACACTAAAATTTGACGTCACATTACAAGGCCACTTTCCACCTACTAATGTAAGTACGTATACGAGCATTCCACGTTGGCTAAAATTGGTGGCGAGAAATGTAAAAAGAAATAAATATATAACGAACACTCAAAATTAGAAACAAAAAAGGTAAAGAACTCCGGTGACTCTCAGATTTTCTGATTGAAATCTCTAAAGTACCCCTACTCTTACTCTTTAATTATCATTGTACCCATCAGCATCCACCGAATATCCAACTTGCATGAAGGGGGATTTGGACAAGCCTGTCCTTTTCCCTTCCTTCACGAGGATGATACGCCACGTGTCAGCGTTTCGACCCGTCTTTCTTCGGGTATAACGCCCACTCAGATTTTTCCCGCTTGTTTAAATAATAATAAAAAAAAGAACAGAAATTAGAAAAAAAAAAAAATGAAGAATCTGGGAGTTATAATGTTTGTATGAGAAAAAGCCTCTGGTTATCCTCTCAAGCTCGAGAGAGTGAAAACGACTGAGAAGCAAGAAGGCAGAGATTGCTGAAAACGGTGCCGTATCACTCTGCCTTTGAGCTTTTTTGGTTGTTGGACTCCGAATTCTGAAATGGTGTAAGAGCTTGTTGAGCTTGCAGTTGATTCATTGAGCTCAGGCTGGTCAGCTCGTTGTAATTTAACTTCAGAGATATAGAAAATGGCTATCGGCGGTTTGATCTCGAACCGGAATTTCGGTTCTTTTATCGGCTCAGGTATATATAGCTTCACTACCTTACATTTTTTTTTTTTAAATTTTTGGTTGCATTTTGTGAATTCTTGTTTGAAGTGGAATTATTGCATGCATCTTAATTGTTTGAATTTAATTATTATATTTTCGGATTTGTTTTGTGAGCGGAACAATTTTGGTTCAGTTGCATGCTGCTTCTTGGTTCTACAATGCATTTTCTTTGGATAATTTGGTTATGTTGTTAGAATTTCAATAGCAAATTTTTGTTTTTGCTGCTGAATTTTCCCAAGAAAATAGTTGATTAAGTCTACAATTGAATTCAACGAATTAATCAGCGGTAATTTTCGGTGCATGTAGCTTCTGCATCATTCCTTACTTTTAAGTTTGCCCAATAAAGTAAGACGGATTTCTTGTTTTCACACAGATATGCATATCAAAATGTATGTATGCATGTACCCAAGTATGAATGTAGGAGAACTTACACTTTTATCTTTCTGTGTTCATCAAGACCTACCGCACTTTTGCCCAACAAATTTGGACAATTTATATATGGGAGTACAAATAGGGTGAGGGGCAATTTCCCATTGCTGATTAACCAATTTGTTCTTGATAACATTCTTTACATTTTGAAAAGAAGATCAATATTGATTGTCAAGTATGCCGTCATGTGTGTCATACACTTGAAACACTGTCTTGAATCTTGATACTTGTGTAAAGAAAATCACGTATTTGTATTTGCTGTGTTTATGGTTTATTGTACAAGTTGTCGAAATTCTTAAACAATAATTTGGTGTATATAATTTTTAAGTCATTTATGATTCTCCTATAAATAAAGAAAATATCTTAATATCTTCATTTTGATGCTTCTTAGGCGAATCCTTTTTTACTTTCTAACTCGTTTCTATTGGCAGGAAGAGTATGTCAAACCAACCATGCTGCTATGCATCACAAAGGAGATCATCTAGGCATTGCCCTTGCACGATATAATCAGGGGAAAACATCCTACCAAAATTTATGTACTCCAAGGGCTAATGGTTCTATATCCAGATACTCCTATAGCCCTTATCTGCATGCCATTGGTTCTTCACATGCAAACATAAAGCCAGCAGGAAGGTTGCATGATGAAGGCCATCGCCCTTTTCTAATGTCTCTGCAAGCTGGTAGAATGTCTCAGAGCATTATTACCAAACAAAGAATCAGAGGAAGATGTAAAAGTTATCTTTCTTCAAAACACTCTTTTAGAAGTTGTATTCAATCAAGAAAGCTT
Source organism: Dryas drummondii (assembly GCA_003254865.1). Lineage (NCBI taxonomy): Eukaryota > Viridiplantae > Streptophyta > Magnoliopsida > Rosales > Rosaceae > Dryas > Dryas drummondii. Next base: position 119,942 of record QANW01002214.1, on the reverse strand, counting down.
GATAACAGGCAATACCAGAAATCTGAGCATGTTAAAGTTAACAGAACCCGTGCTTATTACAAGTCGGAGGATAATGACATAACAGAAGCAGAGGTGGATTCAGTGACATCAATAGACGGGTCAGGTGAAGCTGTTTTGGCAGAAGGAAATGCGCATAAAGTATCTTCTTGGTGGGGGCAAATTCCTAAGCGCTGGGTGATTGTACTCCTTTGTTTTACAGCATTTCTTTTGTGCAACATGGATCGAGTGAGTATTTTTCTGGTTTAACACATTTTTATATGTTGTATCTTTCCTTTGGAAGTTCGAGAGAGTCATTCTTTCCTCACAACTGATAGTCATGTATAAAAGTTACCAGGTGCATCAAGATTCTAAGACAATTTATATATCAGATTAAAGTATATAAAATATATGCTAGTAACCTTGATGTTACATCACTGGTAAAATATGCATTGCAAAACTTGAAAATACTTCGCAATTGCATTGGCTTTTTAATATGATATATCTCAATCTGCTAACAATGCTAACTTTTTGTCGTAGGTGAACATGAGCATTGCGATTCTTCCAATGTCACAGGAATTTAACTGGAATAGTGCAACAGTTGGCTTGATTCAGTCCTCTTTCTTCTGGGGATACCTACTTACTCAGGTTTGACACAGTACTCCTAACATATTACTCAAAAATAAATTACATCTTCATTCTCAATCTCCTATGAAAACATTACCTACCTACTCAGGTTTGGCTCATGCATACGTATGGTGTTCAAGCTCCGTATACAATATATGCATATATTTCTTTGGCCCATCTAGATGAGCTTAGAAGTTCTACTTGTAATTCTTCAATCTGATTTTAATTTTATGATTCTTCTGGCATATAGATTCTTGGAGGCATATGGGCAGATAAATTTGGTGGGAAGCGTGTATTGGGCTTTGGAGTGATCTGGTGGTCAGTGGCGACAATTTTGACACCTATTGCTGCAAAAGTCAGCCTTCCTTTTTTGCTTATTATGCGTGCTTTTATGGGGATTGGTGAGGTTCGTCTTTTCTAGTGCTTAGCTATGGATCTCTAGTTCTTGACTATTTGAATATAAATTTGAACCTCTTCTAGTCTACCTTTTCATTTTGGAATTGGTTTGAGTAACTTTACAACTGAATTACTGAAATATAGTGCAAAGAGCAGAAACTAATCGTTCAGCTTAAGAAATAAGACAGGTGCAGATAAACTATCATAAAATGATGTTGGTTGTAATACGCCTTAAAACTTTAAAAAGATGAGGAATTAATATTTGTGATTGACAGGTTAATTTGGACACTAAGTGTCTCAATACACGTTTGTAGCTTAGCACATTGGACCTTTTGTGCAGCTGTTCTGATATGATATATAATATGTAAATTTTTTTTATTTGAGTTTATTGTATTTGTATCTCAGCTTCCTTCCCAAAACAGGATTTTCTCTTGGTAATCCAATTAAGGATTCTCATTGCTGAACCAAATTTTTTTTTTCCTCTGTCTTTTCACAGGGTGTTGCTATGCCTGCTATGAATAATATACTCTCTAAGTGGATTCCAGTGTCAGAGAGAAGCAGAGCACTTGCACTAGTATATAGTGGCATGTATCTTGGTTCTGTCACTGGGTTGGCCTTTTCTCCCATTCTAATCCAGAAATTTAAATGGCCATCTGTGTTTTATTCATTTGGCTCTCTTGGTAGTATCTGGTTTGCATTATGGCTGAGCAAGGTATGCTCTTGCTTCCTTCAGCTATTTTTTGGGAATCTTTGAATGACCTTGTCCGTTTGTGACCAGGATAGAATATATCACTAGTAGAAAATGAATACTATCATATCTCTAGATCATTAGTTAAGCTGTTCAATACTCAACAGAACACTCATTTGCAAAAGAAAAAAAAAAGCTAACTACTACTGAATCTTCAAATTTTAATAAATATTATAGGCAATTATCATTGTTAGGGTCACTTGTCTTTTGAAAAAAAAAATAAAAAATTTGATTTGACACCAGTGGTTTCTCATGCCCACATTTCTATGTGACTGGTGGTCTTCAGATGCCATGAAAATATACTCATTAGACATGACATATTGAAAATATGAATATACATAGTTATGCTGCACTTCAGATGTTATTCCATAAAAGTTAACCCAAGAAGCTCTTTCTTGCTTGTGGGATCACCAGGCATATAGCTCACCTAAAGAAGATCCGGAGCTTAGTGCAGAGGAAAAAGAACATATCATGGGTGGCAACGTATCTAAGGAACCTGTTAAAGTCATTCCTTGGAAACTAATTTTATCAAAACCACCTGTTTGGGCTCTTATAATCTCACACTTTTGCCATAATTGGGGAACCTTTATTCTATTGACATGGATGCCTACATACTACAATCAGGTAAGAAAGATTCCTCCAAAAATGGACATCCACATTCCACACAACACAAAAAATCACCATTTTCCAATAAAAATAAAACAATAAGTCACCAAGATCCTTTTACACTGTCTAATCTTGATTACTTTTTCAGGTTTTGAAGTTCAACCTCACTGAATCTGGACTCCTCTGTGTCTTGCCATGGTTGACCATGGCTATTTCTGCAAATATAGGGGGATGGATTGCAGATACACTTGTTAGCAAAGGTTTTTCCATAACGACAGTTCGTAAGGCAAGGACTAATACTGCTTAAAATATTAAATGTGGTTTAGGTTCCGATTCTCTCTCATTTTACTTCTCTGACAAAATCTCTTCTCCAAACCCATTTACGTTACAGATCATGCAATCAATTGGGTTTTTGGGACCAGCCTTTTTCCTTACTCAGCTGAGCCGTGTCAAGACACCTGCTATGGCAGTACTATGCATGGCATGCAGTCAGGTCGAAACTAGTCATTATCAATTTGAATGAGCTTGAATTTTTTTTCCAATGTTTCTAAATTATATGTTTGATTAGTATTACTAAAACCAATTTGACTGAGCCTTTTTCTGTTCATGTTCTTTGTTATTGACAGGGATCTGATGCATTTTCTCAATCTGGTCTCTATTCCAATCATCAAGACATTGGACCTCGCTATGCTGTGAGTTGCTATATTTCATACATATACTAGTTATTGAACTATACCTTTATTTGCTATTCTTATTTCTGAAATTGTATTGCCTCTAATTGTTTTTATTTTTTATTTTTTATGTAAGAATGAATTCTAAAAAAGATATGACAACCCTTTTCCTCATTTTTTATTTGTGGAGAACAATTTTCTGTGATTAAATTTAACTGTCATGTAATCAAGGTTAATTATGCTTTCAATTCTTTACCGATGATTGACAGAAAAATGTTTTTGCAAAGAACTGAAGAAGTATTCAAATTATCTGAACCCTATGAAACAAATTTATAAAAAACAATTACAGGGAGTATTGCTGGGACTCTCAAACACAGCAGGAGTTCTTGCCGGTGTCTTTGGTACAGCTGCAACCGGGTACATACTCCAAAGAGGTACAGTTTAATGCTGCACTTAAATCAATCGCTTATGGCATTTGCTTTTCTGCTCAACTTCCGGTTTCCAATTTTGTATTCACTTCTCGAACTTCAATTTTCAGTTTTCATTTCCGTGTCGACTTCTCTTACTTTAATATATGCAGGTTCTTGGGATGATGTATTCAAGGTGGCTGTTGGACTGTACCTCATAGGCACACTAGTCTGGAACTTATTTTCGACTGGAGAGAAAATTCTCGACTAGAGAAATGCAACAGCGCAAGGACGAATGGAAGGAATGATGCATACTCTACATAACTGTAGAGGTGAAACGGTAAAGAGATATGGAAGAAATGTAAACCAACACAGAAAGGGCAAATCCTGTCGAGTGCACTAGGTTTTTAGATACCACCGTCAATGTTTTTGTAACAACTTCTGAGGCCCTTTGTGGGTTGGCTTGAGACCCCCCTTTTTACAGGTTAATGCCTTCTTTCATTTCAGACTTTCAGTACATGGCTCTAATGTAGAGAACTTATGGGTAATTTGCACCCATGAACCTTTTGCTTTTTGACCATACAATGCTAATAGTAAATATCATCCACCTGAGATCTTCCTTACTGCATATCTTCAGAGTTTGATTCATATGCAACAACGTTGCTGCTCGCATTCCGCATTTCCGCATGTATAAATATATAATGCCGACTATGTGACTCGTTTGGGATCAGAATTTCTCTAAATCTTGATTTGTTTAGCTCAGGTGATGAGGCCCCAAAAATCCTGGCAAAATTCCGGCGGGGACCCATCCCGATTAAGCGGGTATGGTAATACCATCCTCGTTCTCATCTCGTATACCCATTTAATAAAAACCTGCATACCCGTTTAATAAAAAAATTATATTATATAATTATATTTTAATTTCTTATCTTAATTTTTGTTGTCTTTAAAATTTAATTGTACATTTTTTATGATTTAGTGTTGTTGTAATGTAATATAATGAATTTTAATGTGTTTCATTTATACTATATTATGTATTTATGTTGATTTGGTGTATTATTAATAAAAAAATTAATTTTTAAAAAAATAATAGGGACTCTTAATATTCGATGGAGACTCGATTACTTGGCGGGACGAATATGGTATTGGCAAACTCTACCCGAACCCGCCCAGTTGCCATCCTTAGATGAGGGGAAATGTAAATTTTGTTAAGTGATCTAGAACTCTAGAACTTACCTTATTTACTAGTAGTTTGACGATTATCAGGAAAAAACAAAAAAAGGAATAATAAAAACATGTAGACCTCTTCTATGGGATGGTAGATATTCAGTTGAAGGATGCAGCGTAAGTAGTAAGCAGGACCAGGCATTTCCATCCATCAGCTACATTTGAGTTTATGGAACAATAGCTAGCTAGGTCTGTCTGGCCTACCATAAACTCTCTGCAATCTCTGCATTTAGGTACATTGGAGATAAGAATTGACCCACCCCCTGATTCCCTGAACTTGTACAGACAACCTCCACTTTAATGGCCTAAGTACAAATGAGAGTGCGAGACATGACAAAATTGACAAAATTGGTGCATTTCAGCTCAAAAGACATTACAGAATGCAAGAAGCAGAAAATTACAATGATAAAATTTAGCAAATCTCTTGCAAATGAATAATTATAACAATAATATTGATAAAAGTAACTTTATGAAATCTGAACAAGCAAGAACATAAAGAATTGTAAAAAAAAATTTGGGTACAAGGGAAATTAGCTAGATGATACTCTAATATCATGCATGATATGTATTTGTGATGAGAAAAGTAAGTACTCCACCACACTCACCACTCCCTTTGTGTAGCTTGTGGAAGATATAAATTGGTGTGGCCCAGAAACCCTTTTTTTGCAACACATTTAATTGAACCCACATGAGCTTTGCCTCCCAATTCCCATTATATGTGCTGGGTGTCTCTCATCTCTGTTGGGTTCCACCACTCCATAAATACACATTCACAAAGTCACAAAACACTAACCCAACACCCCCCCAATTTAACACCCTCTTAAGCAACCCCAACTACCACTTCACCACCTCCACCTACACCACCATTCTCACTAACACCATCACATTTAACCCCAACATACCCTCTGTCCCTTTTTATGCTTCCCAAAATACCCCCCAAATCCCTATGGTGCACATTCACCATAAGCCCATACTTCATGAACAATGTTAGTGACATCTTTTGCTCCACCCGGTGGCCCGACACTATTGTCAGACGGTGCCGGAGCAATACAGAAGCTGTCACTGACTTCATTTGCAAGTAAGCCAAGTCTTTCCCTAAGCATATTCTTGGACCAGCATTGAACGCTACATATTTGTTTGAGTCATGCATTATGAACTTCTTACCATCCGAAGATAGCCACCTTTCGGGACGAAACTCTAGGCAATCCTCCCCCCACGTGGACTTCATCCTCCCTGTGGCGTAAATTGAGTATGTGACCGACGACCCGGCAGGCACAAATGTTCCATCGGGCAAAACATCATCTTGCACGACATGCTTGGAGTCTTGGGGCACAGACGGGTACAGCCTAAGGCTTTCAGACAATGCTGCTTTGAGGTATATCAATCGGTCAATTTCCTCAAACTCCAAGGGCTCCTCTAACCACTTTGCCGCATCATCACCACGTGTCTCAATTAGAACAGTGCAGATTTCTCGTAGGATTCTCTCTTCTATTATTGGATTTTGCATTACCAACCAAAAAAACCAACACATCGCGACAGATGACGTGTCGCGTCCAGCTAGGATGAAATTGAGTGCCACCTGTTGGAGAAAAGTGTCCGAGTAATTCTCTTTTTTCTTCATAAACCTTGACAACAAATCATCATGTGGATTCCCATCCTTTTGCTGACTCAGCAGCTCGAGCCTACGTGAATCAATCACGTTGGATAAATACTCCTCTATATGCACAAGGCTTCGGCTCATGGTGACTTCCATTCCAAGCCCAAGCCACTTCTTCAGCTTCCACAACACCTTGGGCAAAATAAACCGCTGCAGCGAAGCCTCAGTGGCCCGGTCGAAAGCCGAGGCAAACCCATTTTCGGGAAACCCCAGGGCGCAAGTCTGCGGGTCCTTCCCGAAAGCCAAGCCGCATATATTATCAAACGTGAGCCGAAGCAAAAGGTCCTGAAGATCAATCGGCTTGGCTTCAATCTCAGCCGTCTCAAGTATTGGACAAAACCTCAGCTTGATGGCTCGGCTTACCCACCGAGCCATGGCTTGGCGGAGGGTCCGGGTGGTGAACTCCAGCGCGGCAGTCTTCCGCTGGAACAGCCACGTGTCGCCATCCGAGTTAAAGATGCCCTCCCCCAAAAGATCGTGGAACACGGATTGCCAGGTGGGGCCCTTGGGGTAGTTGTCGAATCGGGTCTTGAGGATGTGCTCCACGTTCTTCGGGTCGCACGTGACGGTCACGAGGCCTTGTTTTTTGGCAAGGAAAGGGATGGCGCAGATGCAGGTTTGGTACGTGCCGCCGCAGGCGCGTAGGTTGTCGCAGATCCAGTCGTGGAGGCGGTCACAGTTTTCAATGAGGCCCGGGAGACTGCCCAGTAAGGGCCAGACACGTGGACCCTTGAGGGACCGTGAGATGAAGGTGAACCAAAGGAGATAGGCCGTGATGGCCGTGAAGAGCAGCAAAGCCGAGCCAATCTCCATTTTTACTTGTACACCACGTTTTGGAAATGCATGCAACAATAAACAAACAACAACAACCCTACCAGCAAGAAACCTGTTATCTCTCCAAGGTATTTTCCCGGGAAAATAATATTTTCCTGGGAAAGTGTGTTTTCTTGATGAAAAATTGTAAGGAAGATGAAGAAGAAGTTGCTATATAACTTAGCTTTGGAAAAATGGCTGTACGTGAAACGCAAAAGGTGGCCAAAAGGGGAAAAACCCAAGTCGGGATTTTTGTATATGATACAAAAAAATGGAGTTAAGGGGTTGATTTGGGAAAAAGAGGGATCTGAAATATAGAGAGAAAGGGACGGAGGGTGGTGAAGTAGAAGAGGGGAAGAGATAGTGAGTGTTTTGAGTTTGATGAGTTGGGTGGGTAGTACAAAGTGGAGTATTATAGACAGAGGGTTTTATAGGTGGGAATGGTATTGAGGAGCAATTATTAAGGCCAGACTGGTCCTTGACATTGCTCTCTCGATCTCTTTCTCCTTCTCTCACTAAAATTAAGCTTCATCACACAGCACAGCTACAGGTGCCATAAATGCCTTCAGAGGTCGTTGAACTTTTAATAGGCAGGCCAAAACAGCCCTTCCTCTCTTCCTCTCTCTCTCTCTCTCTCTCTCTCTCTCAAGAAAACCACTTGCTCGATCTAGCAAATTAAATCTCTCTCTCTCTCTCTCATACATACATACATGCACATGTACACAAGCGCACACGCTAGTTGTGCACCTAATTTTACTGGAAATGGAAGAGGAACTTTAATTCAAGCATTCAATGAAGGGGGAATTAATGAGATTAGTTGAGGAACTAAGACACGTACATAGAGAGAGAGAGAGAGAGAGTCCAAAAAGAAAACACAAATTTATATAAAACAAAGGAAAATGGGACATGACACACACACACACAGAGGTCAGAGTCTCTGTGTTATGACGATATTGATGCATATATGCATATAATTATTTTGTTAAGCAAGCTAACTTGTACGTATCCTTGGGGTTTCTCTCTAAGTCGTGGAAGAAATTATATGAAAATGGGGTTGTTCATGGGTTTTTGGTTATGGTTGGGTGAGCAACCCACCAACAATTTAATACCCCATTTGCTTTTGCGTTGCTTTGGTTTTTTTTTTTAACTTTTTGGTCGAATTTGTTTTACTTGCTTTCAATTCTTTGCTTGTGTGACTTTTTTAAAATTTTCTTATCTCTTTATCCTATAGCTCATAATTCTGCAGAGAATTGAAGACCAGACCTAGCAGCACTCGATCAGCAGATAGATAGTAAATAAAAACAATTATGGGATTCCTCACAGGTTTGACCCTCTAACTTTTAATACTTTAATATCATCTATCATCAAAAAATGCGCGCCTCTCTGCAGTCACAAACATGACAAAAAGTCAAAACCCATGCATTGCTTGCATATATATTAACTTCAGCCTTCAGGTATATATGGCTTCAATTTTTGCACATTTGGCAGACTGCTACTTCTTCATCTGGATATAATATATGATGAATCAATCAGTTGATAATCAATAATGTTAGATTTACCAAATTCAAATAATATGTCAATTGTAATAAAAATAAAGTTCAAAGTGAGTTCAAATTTGAATAAATAAACAGTTATTGGAGTATGAAATTTCGCACAATATATATCCCACCAACAGTATTAATGCTATATTGAATAAAATTTGAAAAACAAATTTGATGAATGTAAGGTACGTCCTTTGCATATATGATGCTTGCCATGCTTTTTATTGTCTTTGATTACTTCGCAGTTCTCTCTTTCATAGCAATCAGAAATCATAGTCCCTAAATTGCATTGAATTAGAAATACTTTTACAATTAACTTGTTAAATTAAGCATTGCGTGAGAGCCATGCATGTGACTGGATACCCCACACAAATTAAGAACAATAAAAGGTGTTACATTGTATGGAATATAGGCACCGAAATTGGAGGTGATCGATCATCAAATGGTGTTGTCACTTTTGTGAAATAGCTAGAGGTACCTAACCTAACCTGCATTCTGTTGAGCCCTTCCCATACCGTTTAGGTGTGTGCTTGGCTAAGCACCATCTCCATCACACGTCATAAAAATCTCTTCATGTGCGTCTTATGGATGGATGCTCATGACAAGCTTGATCACTTTATAGTAATATTAGGTATTAATTGCACATTGTATTTTGAGTACAAACACTTATACTTCGATAGTAATGGAATAGATTTAAGCTTATTCATTTTTTTTCCGGTACAAATTTTATTAATTAATTCTTTCACTTTCGGCAGTACTAGACTACTAGACAAATATATTAGTGCTAGGACAGGGATATCGCGAGTCCAGCCCAAAGTACATAATTACTTGGATATTAGGAGTATGTAATCATGATCTGATGTATTATGTTTGGGTGGATCCTCTCCTTTTTAGTATTAGTTAGGTTTAGGCCCCTTATCCGGCCTATTGTTAATCACATTTAATTAACATTTGTATGCTAGATTAAAAAAAATGACACACGCATCTCGTAGGTAAATCAGAAATTTAGACTAGATAAACCTCTTATTTTTAACTAAACGTCTTTTGTTCTGTTTAATTTGAAGAGAACCAAACTATAAATTTAATCTAATTTAACTCATTAATCAAGCATCTTCATCACTCATATATCTAGAAGTAAATAATAGTTCATCTGATCTAGATGCTAGTAAAATCATGGAAGATAGAGAGACATTTAATTCTAGAAGAAAAATGCATACAATGCCAGCCATATCAACAAATAGGTAAAAAGACGTGCTTTCATATAATACCAATTAGGTAAGTGTACGTGTTAATATCACTTTTAGAGTTGTGTTAAATAACAATCAACCTAAAATACATGTTGGGTTTGTTTCGTTTAAGAAATATCACCTAAATACATTTTGTGGCTATTTTGCATTCTTATTTTGTATATGATTTGTTGAGAATTTGTAATGGACAATACACATCATACACTCAAACGACTAAAAAAGTAAAGGTGGACCACATGGATCCTTTCATTGGTACACTCATTTTGCAACAAGAATAGAGAAGAGAAACAGAATAAACTAAAAATATAGAAAGGGAAACTTTTGAATAAATTACTTATTAATTGCATGTAATTGTAAAGTTTATTCAGACCGACAGTGTTTGTGCACAAATTACATACTACGGAAGAGTCTATGGGCTTTCTCGCTCCATCATCATCTCATGAGTCATTGGTGCATATAATATTCCATGAAAAAAAAAAAATCACGAGAGTACGCAATGTCTTTTCACCGACACTTTGTACACAGATTATAATATTATATAATATGGTGCTCTGCCAAAATGGCATTACGCCACATTCTTTTTAAGGACGATGAATTTTTTTTTTTTTTTTCATTTTAAGAATCAGATTTAAGTTCAATTAAACTGAAAGAGTGGTGATATTCCCAATTTCCCACCACCCATTAATTCATATTTCTGATTTACCATATTTTTCCACCTCCTTTTGAATTTTTTAAAGAATATTAATTTAATTATTTCACCCCCTTTTTTCTAAATTACTCTTATCTCTTTTCCTTTCACATAATCTTTCATTTCGATCTCCTGCACTTTAATCTTGTGAAACAAAACGTACATTAGTAAATTCCTCAGGATGCTGAGGTATTGTGCTTCCATTGAATATATACTGATCAAGGTTACAAGAGTTTAGACTATACCAAAACACAACACCTACATACATGATAATTTCAATAATAACACACTACAAGAAATTTGATCAAATCACACCCCTCATTGGTGACACAAAATGAAGTGTCAATTGGAAACTTTAGTTCATATTGTTCAATTGTCATCAATTTTTATTAAAATCGAGGCACTTCAGTTTCTATTGCCCAATTGTCACATTATTCTATGCCACCAATGAAAGTGGGCTTTACTCACATTTCTTGTAATGACATGATAACCAAGTAACTAGCTAGCTAGATAGTTTATCACAATTGCAGGAGATAATACTAATCTTGATAACACATGCACAGCCAGAGACACCGTAGGTTTATCAATAGAGGAAGTCGACTTCTCATGGGATTGTAGTGTTGAAAGGGAACTAGGACTATATGGTTTATCATGACCCGCAAGCTGAACGGGGCAGGGAACGCACCGGAAACTTGGACACCAGTTCTTGAAAACGAGAAGATCAAGGATAACCCTTTGATCAAGGATAATACATTAATAATAATATTAATGTATTATTATTACATTAATATGCTTAGTATATATATAGTTTATATAGTATGTAGTTTATAATACCAATAGTTTATA
>QANW01002214.1:29714-108418 GCA_003254865.1 Dryas drummondii | reverse complement strand
TATAGTTTATATAGTATGTAGTTTATAATACCATATAGTTTATATAAATATATAGTTTATAACTTTACTAACTTTATATATTTATATAGTATATAGTATAAAGTATAAACTACTTATATAATAATGTTTTAATATATAATTTTAGTTATACTTATATCCTATATAATAAAATTACTAATTAGTATATAGTTTTAGACTTTTGGTTATAACTTATAGTTTTAGACATTTAACCTTATATATTATATTCTCTATAGTCTATACACTCTACCTTATATCATAAACTTAAATACACTCAACTCTATTAGATATCTTATACACTATAATTAAAAGTTAAAACTTAAAACCCAATTAAGCATACAATTCTAATTTCTAAACATTAAACTTTATACTAAGTCTATTATTATTTATTAATTACTCTATAATGTTATATATACCTAACATTGTTTATGTATATAATATATCATGGCATTTCTAATAAGGGATCCCTCATTTAGTGTTAGATTAGGGATCACCCTGTGAGGCCCACACGAGTCATTCTGTGTTGATCCGAATTGTCCATTTTTTACATCTTCATTGATAGATCATGTATGCAAAAAATCAGTCAAATCGAAAATAGTTTACCAGTTTGATTAAGCGGTCAAAGTTTAGGTGTTCATAGAGGAACTTGTTGTTCGTTCGTTTTAAACTTTGACCGCTTAATCAAACTGGTAAACGATTTCTGATTTGGCTAGTTTTTGCAAGCATGATCTATCAATGGAGTTGTAAAAAATAGATTGTTCGGATCAACATAAAATGACCCTTGTGGGCCCCATAGGGTGATCCCTCATTTAACACTGAATGAGGGATCCCTTATTGGAAGGGCCCTGATATTATATATAGTTATATATAAAGTTATAAAGTTATAAATTAGTTAGTACTTAGTAGTTACTATAGTTTAATAGTATATAGTTTATAATACTATAAGACTATAGCTTATATAATTTATAGTATATAATATAATATATATTTTATAATACTATACGACTATAATTTATATATTTGATAGTATATAGTTTATATAATTTATAATATATAGTTTATAATACTATAAGACTATAGTTTATATATTTGATAGTTTATAATTTATATAATTTATAGTATATAGTTTATAATACTATAAGATTATAGTTTACATATTCGATAGTATATACTACATAGTTTATAATACTATAATTTATATATGTAACATATATAACATATAACATATAACATATAACATATAGTATTATAGTCTTAGTAGTTATAAACTAGTTCGTAGTTTTTTTTCCCATGAAACTAGAGTTAGTAGTTATATAAAGTTATAACTTATAAGCTTAAATTGTTAATACCCTAATCCTAATGTTTTTATTTTATTTTCCCAAACCTCAATCTAAACTCTATTATTTATTTTAATATCTTAATACCTATCATTATTTATGTATGTATAATTATATATAAACTAGTTTTTTTTTATTTTCCCAAACCACAATTTGCCTAACCAAACCCTAATCACCCAAACCCCAATCAAAACCCCATTAAATAAAATAGTAAAATGTGAGATCCTGTATTTTCACAATATTTTATTTTGGGGTTATTCGAAAATTTTGGGGAATTTATTTGAATTAATTTTAATTTTAGTTTTAAATTAGGTTTGACCCAAAATTGACTTTTTGTTATATTGAGCTTTTAGTTTCGAACTTGGACTCGTTGAATAGGTCTCAAACTCACGAGTCCGTAGGCTCGAACCGTACATTCATCGAAGTTACGAATTGAGAGTTATGGGCGTTTGAAGGGAATGGCAGTTTTGTAATTTTGTGACTTAGGGTTTAATGAGTATATATGAAAGCTTTATTTTCAGACTTTTTCCCTTGTTTTTCTCTCCCAGCCATCACCCTCACTCTTTATTTCTCTCTATTCTCTCTCCATGTCTTCTCTCCTCTATGCTCGGCACTGGCGCGTCTGGCGAAGGATGCCGGCGAGGCCACCACCCAAAGAAGCGCCACCTCCCCTTCCATGTCACTTCCCATGCCTTCCGATCACCCAAATCCTCGGCAAAGAAGGCAGATCGAGTCCAAAGATTCGAAACCTTCCCTTCACCGAATTTCCTCTTTTTCCAACGACAATAAGGCTGCCCAAAGCTCAAAGACCTCGAGGCCTCTGCTCTTTCCTCCTTTGAGCTCCAGAGGAAGCTCATCCAGACTGCTTCGAAGCTGGGAAGTCTGCGGCTTCCCCTGCTCGATTCCGGCAACTCCGACGGCTGATGATGGAGATTCTGGTCTCATTCTTCTCTTCACTCCGAGTTCTGTAAATTGGTGTAAACGCATGGGTCCAATTTTGATCAAGCTGAAAACTCTCAAATCAAACCCTAGAAACTCTGTGAGTCTGTGTGAATTGAGGCTGATTTGAATATTTGATGCTCCATGTTCTCTCTGTTCTCCCTCCTCATGGCTTCTGTGTGTTTTGATCCTGGGTTTTGGTGTGCCTCTGTTGTGTGTGGGTTTTGGTGTGCCTCTGTGTGTGGGTATTTCGAAAATACCGCAATTCGAAGGATCCGAAAAATGCCGAAATTCGAAAAAATCGATTCAAAAATTGGCATCAAAACTAGATTACTGAAATTTTAGGTAATCGAATCGGTAAGGCCATTTACCGATTCGATCCGACCGATAGGCAACCGTATGTCACACCATAGAATCACAGTGTACAAGTAAAGATGAAGATCACGGAAAAGTGCCCGAAGCCAACGTTTCAATAATTGTGAAGACCACATCATGATTTCAACGATCGGAGCCGTTCATTTTCTATGTTCATACTCAAATATCATTCATGCAAAAAATCGGCTAAATCGAAATTCATTTACCCGCCATTTGATTATGATGCTAATTCAGCAAGTTGTGGTGATGCACAGCCTTCTTAGTCAAGTTTTGTTCCAACAAAACTTGAATCTACATAAACACACGTTGTCTTTCACGTTGCACCGTGTTTGAGTTTCTAAGGAAACATCCTAATTGATGGGGAGAGATCGACTTATTAGTGAATACCAAATTACTTACCGGTAAGTTATTTTTTAGCAGGATATATTTTTTATATTATTATTATTATTGCAAAGGGACTTGATTGATCTATTTTCACAACTTCAACATACCGATATGACCAATACCAATGTGCATATTGAAGAATGAAGACATTCAAGTCATCAATAACCGTGCTAAGGTTTTCAGCTGTTCACATTTTGGTTGTGTTCAATGTTACAAGACAAATTTTACCATTTGATGGAACAAATAGTTGGAGTAGATGATACAAAACATGAATTAGTGGACTTTTATGAAGTGATGAACGATAATGGGTGAGAAAGTTATTTGTACGTAGTAGTTTTATTGAACATTTTTTTTGTTGCACTTTGTTGTTCATTATTTATTAGTTTTTTTTTTTTTTTTAGGTGTTTAGGATATCTTTTGAATCATTACATTTCCACCCTCTGCTGCAATCTCCAAAGGAGAGGTTCTTCTATGTTGTTAATTCTCTAATCCATCTACGTGATATCTATAGAGGAGTTACTCCATGGCAGACTTTATGACGACTCGGTTTTTGTTGAATTTGATACTCTCTGGCGTGAAAAGGTTCAAGTTGTTTCGGGTTTGAAGGGAGTTCCTAATATTTTGGACTTGCCTGAATGTGATAGAAACCTAACTATTTGATTTTTCCTGAACCACTACAGCCATTTAATAAAGCAATTTTCCCATGGTCTTAACTTTAAGCAATTTTTTCATTGACAAGTGTCGACTAG
Organism: Dryas drummondii; assembly: GCA_003254865.1. Lineage (NCBI taxonomy): Eukaryota > Viridiplantae > Streptophyta > Magnoliopsida > Rosales > Rosaceae > Dryas > Dryas drummondii. Next base: position 104,616 of record QANW01002214.1, on the reverse strand, counting down.
AAGCCAATATAGCTTTTACCATTTTATTTATTTAAAAAAAAAAAAAAATACAATTTGTGATGGCGTATAGAGTGGTGTGGAGATTGAGGATCAAGACTCAAAAACTAGCGTTCCACTGTCATTTAGATCATAGGGGTCGACGAAGGAGAAGAGAAGAAAGAGTACTTATCTAGGCTTGAGATGGTGGCATATATTGTGCGGTGGTGCCATTTTTTGAGGAAGAAGATTGAACAGAGAAAAATATAACAAAATTTATATTGTAATGCTACACTTATTATATTTTTATACCACAATTTCATATTATCTTATATGCCATTCATTTATTGGACACTACAAATTACAAAATAAAACTTAATAAAGAAAAAAGAAATACCCTTCCAGTAAAGTAATAACACATCAGGTGAGATACAAATGTGAAAAAAAAAATATGGGACAACTAGCATTATTGCTTCTTAATTATGCATCATTGCCAGCTCAAAAAAAAAAAAAAGTCCAAATGACTTAATATTATTGGTCCGATATACCATTAGGATATGCACGTGGTGTATCAAATGTATGAAATAATTTCCCCTCACGAAGCTGGTATTTAACCACTTTTGTCAACCGAGAACAACTCACCATCACATGTTTCATATAAATTTTTTGCCTCTCAACTATCATAAAAACCTAAAAAATCTTCAGGTGTGCCATCCTTGAGTTATGTTCTAAGGTGTTCATGGTAATTATAAAGTGGCTGTCTTTATAAACCATCATAGTAACATAGATTGCAACTCGTGTTTGTGATACCTAGCAATTCCACAAATTAATTGTATAGTGTAGTAAAATGCTCAAAACCCACAATTCAACTGAGGCAAAATTACACTTGTAGTTTGTTAGAATTTTTGTCCTTCAAGTTTTAAAACCTAAAATTATACGTTTGTAATTCACACTAAGTTGGGCTTCAAACATGCTTGTACGCTTTTAAATTACAGGAACGAATTGAAATCCCTAACAAACTATACGTGCTAATTAGTTTTATTTGGCCTTTCAAATAAAATTAGGTATCCAGCTATTCACTGATGGCCAAAGAAAATATACACAGATCACCTCCCAATCCCACGGTGGACTGCTTAAGAACAAGCCTCTGGACCCAAAAAATTACTAGAGCCAACGTTCTCAAGTCTCAGACTCCTAGTCTATAGCAACAACGCGTCATTGCTCTTTATTGCATTTAAGATGGAATTTGAGGCCAACTGAAGTTAGCATGCCCTCCCACAGTGCTGTCACATTCATGGAATATGTAGAAGTTGAACATAAATAATCTTTGGGTACATATTAATTGAAGGTCTAATATCTACCCATGTTTGTAATCTTTCTAAATGGTAACCAAGCTAGTATTTGACCACTTCCTTTTTTGTTAGCTGAGGACAACTCCCCATCACATGTTTCATATTACTTTATGCATCCTCAACTATTTCCAGGTGGAGAGTTCAACGATCAGTAGCACAAGTTACCTAAAAACCTAAACAATCTTAAGGTGTGTCATCCTTAAGTTATGCTCTAGGGTCATTGTTCAAGGTAATAAAGTGTCTGTCTTATATAAACCATCATAGTAACATAGATGGCAATTCCAAACTCCCCCACCAGACAAACAGCTAAGACTAGTTTGGAGTCAATATCAAAAAAGAGAGACAAGTTTAGAGTCACCTTCCATACAGAAAAAATTACTTTTCTGTGATAGGCTTCTGTTGATGCTCTTTACTTGTGAAGGACATGCACTCAATATCAGTCATTTTATGTTGAGAATCAGGGGCAATCTCACCCTTCTATTTCAGAATTTTCTTTATCCTTGAGAATAAATCAGCAACCATGTTACAAATACCTTACCACAAAACAGGATTACCTTCTGTACAAATACTTTGAGAGAGGAAACTTGATGCTCCTTGCTACCTGTAATTCAAGTATAAACAAGATGTTAGGGCCCATTGGGACAAAGAAATTTCAAATCTAGGGATTTTAAGTTAATATTATGTAGTTTCAAATGTCTCAATGGGTTTTAAGTTCGTATGTGTAGGAGAAGATAAAGAAGAAATGTATGGATTTCAAATGACTAATTGGGCCTACTCATTTCAAATTGAAAAATATTACATTGTACTGAAATTTTCAAATCCATACAAACTACACTATGCAAGTGTTTTTGTAATTTCTTTAACTAAACTAGCTATATTTCAAAATCCAAATATTTTCTTGTTACTCACCACATCCAAATGGAACCTTATATAATCAAAATCATTTCAGAATCTTAACCATAAAAATTTTTGGTAGAATTTCAATATGAGAGACGCAAAAGGTTACCTTCAGGGCCATATCTTCACTCACTGTAGATCGATATCGAGTTGAGCCCTCCAGTGGGCAGCTTTCTCCTTTGACAATAAAATTAGCACTGCAGAGACTGGACAGTTGTAAGAGAACATCGGACATGAGTCCACCACCCCCATCTTGAATCCCTAACCCATCATATCCTTCTTCCTCCTCATCAAGTGGACCTTCTGCTACAGATGTAATACACTGAAATATGGCTAATAACCTCTCCATTGGGAATGTTCCAGGACCCTTCATAAGTAATTCCTGTTCTTCAGTTTCCTTCTTTTCCAATGATTTCTCAGAGGCCCTATCCATGAAGCAGCATATTATTAAGAAGAAAACAATGTTTACAAATGCATGGCACCATAACAATAGGTTAAAGAAAACAAAAACAGTGAAGAAATAGTCAATTGGCAACTCTTAATCAGATCTTGCAAAGATTTTGTTTAAAGACAACGGTAAAGAGAGTCTTAAGCATTTCCAACCACTCCATTGAAAAGGTGCAGTAAATTAGTATTGGTAATTCATGTCAGAAATTTTAACTAAAGGACGTTCCACACAACATAATAGAAAAAACAACTCAGCTATCTGTTATTACTATAGTATGGCTATGGAAAAACAGTAGCAGATAGGCGGATATGCTTATCATCATTCTTAAGAAAACACTAGCATTTTAGCCTGGTCTCCTGCAGGATTTTGGCATTTTAGACCTTATATTCAAAAGATTACAGCAGTAAAAAAAACATTTAGAATGGAAAACAAAGCTAGACCTTTGTATTTTACTTAGGCTATAGACTATAGACTACTTAATACAAGAAATAGTTTTGAAACACACTTACTACCTCCTTCGTTTTCGATTATCACCTCCAGTAGAATCGAACAATGATGCATCAAGGGTAGCTGGGTTTCTTGAAGCAAGAAATGCTGAAATAAGGAGATACTTGGCAGAAGTAGACATATGGAAATCTAATTGATCAGGAACTTCCCAACCTCCAGATTTCCTTGTGCCACCCTTTCGCTTCGTCTCCCTAACTTCAACTTCAGTGGAAGGCTGAGATGAAACCTTAAATATCTCATTAAGTGCAGGAGCAATATGGGGCTGAAAATAACTAAACATCTTTCTCTTCATGACTTCATTGGGAACAACACTCAGATCAGTTATAGGTTCACAATATTTTGTGAATAATAGCGAAAAGGCAGTAGACAATTCATCCACCCGTCTGGTAATTCTACAGAAAGGCCTTAATACGACACTGGCCAGAAAGAAAACATATTCATTATAAGAAAAACGTAAATCAAAAGATGAGTTTGGAGAAAAAAGTTAACTAATATTCTTACTTGAGAAAAGAGGTATAAAGCTTTTTGTTTGCTTGGTTTTTCAAGAAGATTTGAGAAAGATCAGCTTCTGTATAATCAGGGAGATATATAGGGATAGGCTCAACATAACCCATATTTGAGTAATATGTATCCGGTGAGGCACTGCTGATAAAGATAAGACCGACTTCGGGCATTTTCAGGATATCATAGAGATTAAAAAGTAAAGGTAATATAGTAGAACCTTTATCCCAACCTCTTGCACGCTCCAAATTGTCAAATATCAAGTAGATCATATTTCCATTAGCCTTGCCTGACCTTTTGCAGCTTAGTTTCCCCAAGTTTCCCTGAGGATTACCAATAATGCTAACCAAGGCTTCGCGAAGAAAATTAACAAAATCAGATGGCCTTTCACAGCGCTTTGTACTCACAAAACCATTTGCTGCATTCTTTCGATGAAGAAACAGTTGATTCAAAACAGATTCAAACAAGATCCGAGGATTATAACAGGTCAGACAACTTGAGTAAACAAAAGGGCGCTTAAGATGCCTAAATGTCTGTAGAACGATACTGGTTTTTCCGGTAGAAGTGCCTCCATATATAAAGACAGGAAGCATGGGAGAGTTTTGCGGACCCAAAAGGCACACAAGCTCCATGATTTGACTACATCTACCAGGCAAACTATACAACAGATCATCCAAGCTAAAGGATTCTCCTTCTTCTCCAAACACAAGGTCATTGACAGTTGGCGGGTGCAGACTACTTACATTTGTTTCTTCAACTACATTGTTTGAAGTGGTAGCCAAAGCAGAGGATCTTGTTGTTCTCCTTGTAATTTTTAGGCTTTCCTCTTTACCCATGTTTGAATTCTAGCCAAAGAAAACATTAAAACAAAAAAAAAAGAGAACAAGCTTAGAGAAATATCTAAGTCAAACAATAGGACCAATGATATGAATCACACCACAAATGAACACCAACAAGTGGATACCAATTACACCACGAAGAAGCATTAAACCTCGAAGGAATTCAGCTTATTCAGGAAAGGAAATTGCACAAAGACTTACAGGCACCAAAAAAATCATGGAAATGACATCAAAATAGAAAAATAATCCTTAAAAATTCATAGTCCACCCACTAAACAAACAGTTCACTACTGATTCACTAAATAGTAAATACCAAACCATAGGTATATATGTATATATATATATATGTGTGTGTGTGTGTGTGTGTGTGTGTTGATTTAATTAATTTAATCATATTTGAGCTATGTGACATTTATGATTTCTTAATTTATCACGGCTATCCCTATCCCTATATCCAAATACGTTAACTCAGAAAAGGACTAGAGAGCAGCAGTGGACAACATTCTAACATTTAAATCTTACAATTACAACAACAGAATCTATAGCAGGCATCTTTGCATAAATTTGTTCCATCGTTGCCTGTACTGAATCAAAATAAGGACTGATATTATCAGCCTACATGTTTACAGCTAACTCTACCTCAAGCTACGTAAAACTAATCAACTTTCAAAGAAAGCCCCAAATTTTACATTGCAAATTAAAATTAGAATTAAAGAATACTTTGAAGTGGGTATTGGGGAAAGTGGACAACCGGGTTTTACAACACATATATTAGAGTTGAATACATAGATACGAGACATTAAGTTTTCTATTATAGTGTCCCGAGAAAATGTGAAACTCAAATTTTCTGAGAAACCAAACAGGGTTAGGTTCAAAAAAGAGGGGGAAGAAGAATGAATACATACTTGTTCGGAGAATCCACCGGAAATATTGCCGCCGGAATGAACGAAACGCCGAGAGGCAGTGAATTTGTTTAGGGATTGAGAGTGTTCTCCGAATCCAAGCCCTGGGATTGAGAGTTGAGAGTTGAGACACAGAAAATAGAAAATGCGGGAACTTTATTTCCCGCCAAATGTATTGAGTGCGGGTAGGTGTACAATAAGATAACCGTGTGGTCGTATCGTGGAGAGTATGATGGCCGTCGGTTGGAAGTATTAAAGTGTTATCTTTGTTATTTGGAAATAATTTGCTCGCGTGTGTTATTGGGAATGTGACGTTACATAGAGGAGGAATTAATATGTATAACTGATATATTGACACGTGATATAATCAGTTTATGTGTTATAATATAAGTAGATATTATTAATATTATACCCTATTATAAACACATTGTTCAATAATATCTTTATACGTTGAATTAGTTATACCACGTAGCAGTATATTGGTTATACTTTATAATTTTTCCACATAGTGAGAGAGAAGTGATGCCACATTCCCAATAACGGGGATATGCAAGTCTCTCTTGTTATTTTATAGGCCAATGTACATTTTTCGGTCATGTAGTTTTAATTGTGCAAATTTATTCTTGTAGTTATCCATATCATATAGAAAAAGAAAAAAAAAAGGGTGAAAGATAAATGCATGTACTAAATAACAAATTTATTGTTTATCTCGCATCTCATTAATTATGTTTTGAATCGTAGGGTAAATTTTAGTGTTCCTAAATATATATACAAGAAAGAGAACTTGGATCAATCTATATTTAGAAATACTAATTAGAGATTATTAAAAGTGTTTTTTTTAATCAAAAACAAAAATACCCTAATTGGTTGGTTCATCTGTAAAAATACGTAATTGGTCGATTTACTTTAATGAGTCAAGCACTCGGCACCATCACCGAGCATTCAGTACGGGCCAGTTTGGTATTGCTGTGAGAAAAAACAGCTGTGAAATAAAACAGCTGTGAAGTAAAGTCAGCTGTAAAGTAAAGCAGTTGAGTGTTTGGTAAACCATGTTTTCAAAAGTACTGTGAATGCAAAAAACAATATCAAAGTGTTTGGTAAATGTTAATGTAAAAGTGCTGTAACTGTGTATAATTACTAAAATGGACATGATGCTGAAAGTGTATTTCACTTATTTATTTAGTAAAACTAAAATGTTTTTTTACTTATTTTTTAAATTTGTGGCTACAAATTTTTATTAGCATTAATTTTTTTAAGAATAACATTATTAAATAAGTATTCCTATTATTTTAAGTATATTATAATTTTAATCGTACAAATAAAATATCATAATTAATTATTACAATATAAAATATAACTAACAATGAAAATATTTTTTAATTTAAAATAAACAAATAAAAATTATATAAATCAATAAGGGTAGTATGGGTAAAATAAAATATTTATTGTTGTTGTGATTCACTGCAGTTTTCAAAAGCACCTAGAAACTTGCTTTCTGTTTTTGTTGTGGGAAGTTGAGAATTGTGGGGGAAAGTAGTTTTTTATTTTTTTACCAAACACCAAAACTGCTGTAGGTGATTGAGAATTGTCATTCACAGCAGCTTTTGGGTCCTTCACCACAATCCCAAACGGGGCCTACAACCCACTGAGTGCTCAGTAAAATCTCACTGTGCGTTTTGAAATTGTTACTGTCTAATAGTTACAATCACTGTTACTATGTGACAATAGTTATTTAAATTACAAAAACATCTTATAAATTAAAAAAACAACCCCTACGAGCGCTCGACACCAAAAATACAAAACAAAAATAATATGAATTTTATTTGTACAAAATTGACATATTCATTGTTCTAACTTTTGAGATAAGTTTGTTTATTATTAAGGACTGTAAAATAGACTTTAAAATAATTTACTTTTAATAAAACCATGTAAATTCGTGCACGCACACTCGTCTTATTATATTTTACGAACATTTTTGTTTCTCATGCTTAAAAGAAATTTACTTTAATGTTCCAATAAGAAGGATCACCTACTTCGCACATGCGTTAACTTTTTACAAAATAATGGGCGCAATTAGATTTAGGCGCTGCATTGCAACAAATTTTAAATTTAAATGGCAAGGTATCATGTGTCATCTAGTCTTTACTCGGAGAAACCACTAAATTCTAGGGGTGTGCAAAAATCGGCTGGACCAAACCCCCAAAAACCAATTTGGTTTGATTAATAAAAAATCAAGAAGTCAAATCAGTTCGAATCAAGCCGTTTTTATCGATTTAATAGTGGTTTGAAATTTCTACAAAGTACAAACCTATAAAATCGAACCAGACCGTTCATTATAGTTTCAAATTTTTTTTTATCTGTGTCATATTATGATTGAGCTTTCATACATATTGTCATATTAATATTATTGTATGTTTTATTCTTTTGTAAGTATAAATTATGCATTTGAATACTTTAGTAAGTTATTTCAAATTTAATAATTAATTATTTAATTAGTGCTAATTGAATTTAAAGATTTTTTTTAATACACAAACCGCTTAACCAAACTGGTTATGAATAGTTTGATTTGATTTACAAACTATTTTTATGTCAAACCAAACTGAACCAAATGGTTAAAGTTGTTGATTTGGTTTTCCGGTTTGATATCCAAACCAGACTGCGCCCACCCCTGCTAAATACCAATGCCATGGTTGTGCTTGTGCGACACAAGCCATTGCCACACCGATCACTGCCAGCTCATTGAACTACTATCTTTTAATTAAAATGAAAATAAAATTTATGAGGATGGAAAAAAGATAAACTTTAGAAACTATTTGGTTAAAGATATAGAGCAATCTAACATAATAAAATTTCTATTTTTTAAAGCCCACTTTACAAATTCTGGAATATTCTACAATACTGGATGTATTGGATCTCATCAGTAACAATCACTAACATAACTTTAGCAACAAGAAAACCACAAACATAAAATTACTAACAAGTAACATGTGAAGGTGAAAGAGTGGTGAGATAGCCATCCCTGAGCTCTATACAAGGCAATGAAAAAGATCATACAACGGAAATTTCAGACTTTTTGCATGCGGACAAGTCACTTTCCATAACCACAGATGGAAACAAACTAATAAATATCATAACCCTCATTCGTTTTTCTCTCTCACTGGTAATTTTCGTCATCATCTTAAGACTCACTTGAGGCACTTCCCCTGATAAAGGATCCACGGCGGTGACCGCCAACGATCACATCTTTAAGTCGAGATATGGGACCTAACATCCTTCCTGTTTTCTGTCAAGATGGTAAAATAATAATGTCAATGTATTAAATGGAAGGTTTAGGGGGGGGAATTGTGCAAATGTAGATAATGCACAATATGCAATTCTACCCTCATATATGCAATAGAATGACCATACAATTACAGAAGTAGAAACTTGGAAGTTACACTTGCAACTGGAGTTTCCTCTTTGTAGAAGCAAAAATCAATCATATAGAAAGGTTGGGGACGTATAAGCAAAAATATCACATGTACAATTCTTCCAAGAATGCACATTTGGCTTAGATGCACACTATAATCAGAAATGTGCTGATGGGCTAAACTACAAGTCTACAAGTTACTTGTAAAATTATCATGACGTATAATGTGCCGTACAGTTCGAAGGTTGGATGAAGAAGGTCCAAGACTCTCAAGTGTATGAAACTTAAAAACTTTAATTAAACCCATGATCTGATTCTCTACTCAACACCAATAAGAGGATTTGCAACCCTATGTATCATACCAAGACGTAATTTTATAACTCTATGTACAGATTATTATGGTGAATTTTGAGAAAAGAGAAAGAGAGAAGGCAGACAATACACAATACTCAATCACATCAGCAAAGTCATGTATTAAACTCTTCAAAACATACATGACCCCAGAAAAACTCTTCAAACCACACAATTAGTTATAAAATGGAACGATATATATGCTTACATATGACCTTTTAAGATGTAATATATTATTGAAGTTGCACTTACAGAAAAATATTATTAAAAATTACAAACTAAGTCCTGGATGGGAGATGCTGTGATTGGCCATCCAGTCAGCAAAAAGTTCTTCAAAAACACACTCTGTAATACTACCCCACAGATTTATTCGGCCAATTGTGTGTATTAAAAAGAGTTAAATCCATCACATAGTTTCTTAACCAACAAAGGCCACCGAAAAAGAAAAAATAAAGGAAAAAAAACACAACAACAACAAACATGAGATGCATAAATTCCTTGACTAAAATACAAAAACAAGAATGAATCAAAAAATACTTATAAGAGAAAAACATAGCAATCGACAAACCTGATCATTGACGCTAAACAGCCACTTTTGTTGTAGAGCCTGCCACCTTTCGTGCTGCCACCGCTGCCCAAGTAACACAAGCCCCATCACAGCTGCTGCTATGAAAATAGACCAATATGCATTTGCATCTTTTGCATGAGAATACAAGGAAGCAGCTCTTCTTTTCCACCAAGCTCCACATGGAAGATCAGAAACATTAAATTTATTATCTTTTGGTGACCTTGGGGATTGTGTGATGTCCCCAGACAAATCTGAACCTTGCTCTGAAGGTTCAATAGGTCCAGGAATGGCGGTGTTCTCACCATATGGAGTTGAACCACCAAGAACTGTTTCACCATCGAAACTATATTTAGCAGCACCATATATAGTCTGCTCTTTGTCAATCAAATTTAACCCTTCCAGGGTCGTGCCTGCTTCATAATCTGTACCACTTTTATCCTTATCACCTAAAAACTGTATCCCTGCAAACTCATCTGAAACATTCAACCCTTTAAAATTCAAATTTTCTTCCTCCTTTCCACTAGACTTACCCCCTTCTTCAATACCTATATCAGCTACTACATCCTTATCCACATGTTGATTATCCTTTTCAACTTGTTCTTTGTCAATTTTGCTGCTATCAGACTCCAAAGGCAAATTTTCATGCTGACTTGGTGGAAAAACAAAATGACCAGACATGAACAAAGCATGAGAAGTTTCCGCTTCTCCATATGTATTGCTCTTTCCGTCATCGTTCAATTCAACTTCTTCCGGACCAGGAGCAGCAGCATATGCTGATGCTGTAAGAGATACAACTTCCCATCCATTCCCACGAGCAGCACTTTCCCCTCCCTCTTCGTTATCTGCCATCTTCAAGCACTTATAGTTCCCTATTTCACATTTACCGGACACAGATACACACACAAAAGTAAACAACCCAAAAAGCCCATCAGAATGCAGTAAAAAGAGATACAAATAAACTGCAATCCTGATTTTCTAGGTCACAACTCACAAGTGTTTACGTAAGCATTATTTTGAAGCAAAATCAATCTGAAGAAAGCAACTTTCTTTTGGATCACCAGTAATTAGTATATATAATGTTTTACACTACACTTAAAAGCATCATACATAGTTTCTTTTGGCCACCAAATATTATGAGGTTTTTTCCTACCCAAAATAAATTAAACTAAGCTTATACTTCACAGAACAAAGTTCTGATGACCATTCAAAAACCTGAATACAGGGTATAAAATACATATAAATACAAACAAACATACAACAATTCATATCAAGAGAAAATTAATTCAGAATCAAGACTCGGTATATCAACAAACAACAAGCTTTCTAAAAAATCCTCAATAACCCAATCACATGTTCCACTTCAAAAACCAAACAATACAATTTGCATGTGAATTGCTAAATATAAAAAATATATATATATAAAAAAGACCTCAAACAGTTGAAATCTAAAGCAAAAGCATCAACCAGTTCAATCAAACACGCAGAGATAATAGAGCGAGCAAAAAACTACAATCAACAGCTCAAAAATATCGGATTAATTTTCATACGAAGTAATACTCACCTTCAAGCTTAAGCGAATTAGATCTAGAGGAAGATCGTGGATCGAAACGACGACGTTCTCCGATGGGGGGTTGAAGTTGGAAATTGCCTTGGGAAGTGGACGAAGATGGGGATGGAGGGGATGGTTCATTTATATGAGAATTCTCGGGTACGAGAGGGAGATGAAGAAGGAAACCGGAGGTACCGGTAAAGGCGAAAGTGGACGGGTCGGTTGACCGGCTGTAGTGGGTTGGATTCAGTTTTGTCAGGTAGTGGGGTCTGTGGGTGAGAGGTACGTATGTTTACCGGCAAAAGTAAAACAACGGGCTTTGCTTGCGGTTGCGTGTGTGCGGAGCGAGGTATGCTTACTGTGTATAACCGTTCTACCCAACTTTCATCTGTGATGACTCGTGCTAATGTGCTATTGCCAAATTTGCTCATTTGAACTTTCGATAAGGGGTCATTTACCATTAAGGACAAAATAACAGGACAAAGGAAAGCCTATACATTAAAAAAATACATGATTATTATTGGCATAGCAACTAATTATTGGTTTTTTGATATTTTTTTACATAATATTAGAAATTCGAGCGTCCCTTCAATTTAGAACTTTTACAATTGAAGAAAATTAAAGCATCAAATCTAAAACTAAATGGCAATAGAATATGCTATTTGCTCCAACTCTTTGTCCCAACTATTTTTTTCACAATTTACACGGCATTTATATATTAGACTCTACAATTTGAGCAATAAAAGTTTTTCATTGACAATAGGATGAGAGGCCGACAATCCTTATAAACATTTATATTTTTTTAATGTGACAAGTGTGACGTTACTTAAACCAGACACATGAACAACTCATATTTAGTGGCGTAAAGCATGTGTGGTCACTCAATCTCACATACATGGATGAACTTGACTTTGATATCATAAAGAAAATCATAGCATCCAACCCAAAATCACACAATAGGAGTAAAGGCCTAATGTTATTATATGCAGCTATGCTTTTTTAATATGGGACAATACACTCCACATATGGAGAGAAATACAACTAAACATGATTGTTGGTAGAAGTGTTTATTTCTAACTATTACGTTAAAATATTAATTATGTAAATAATTTATAATTCTTTATTAATAAGTCATAATATATAAATTTTTAGGTTCATTGAATTTAGGTACCAAATTATAATGTTTTTTCATTTTAACTACTAAAACATTTATGTTATTTCATTTTAGGTATTAAATTTCAGTTTAGGTACCAACTTTAAAAAACGTGGTTATATCGAACTGTGACTGTCTAACAATCATAACTTTTTTTATTGATTTGTTGTTTTTTCAATATTTGCAAGATTTAAACTTTAATATTTAGTCTTTGAGTTATAGGACTTTATCCATCAAATCTAAATCAAAAGTATGAAACCCTTAAAAATTTTGATTTTTTATAAATTTTAAATAGTCACAACTGTGACTGTTTGACAATTACAACTGTAACTGTTCGACAGTCACAACTATATAACAAACTGATTTGTGACCTAATCAAAAATGTTTTACTATAGGTTAGTACCTAAAGTAAAAAAAAATTAGTGTCTTTATGCTTTACTAAAAAACTATTTATATTTGGTATTTAATCCTAATTTTCTATAAATGTTTTTAGTTATAAATTCAAACTTCTAATCTATTTATTTTCAAGCCACAAAAAATATTTTTAAGCCATAATTCAAGAAGAATCAAGTATGGAGCATTCAATACTATTTAAACTCAAGCATACCCAAGTAAGGTATTCAAGCATACCCAAGTTTTAGTTAAATTAATTTTTGAATTCTTTTGAGAGTTTATAGTTTATAGTATAGTCTTTAGAAGTTAGGGCTAAAGCCCTAAAACCATATATATGAAGTCATAAAACCTAAACTCTAACTGTTTAAATTTTAAAACAATACTACATCATTTAACAGAGTATAATTCTCAAAATTATAAAGTGTAACTTTACAAGAGTTACATACCGCATCATAATAAAATAAAGTGTAACTCATTATATACTACATTATAACAAGATAAAGTGCATGTAACTATGTGAAAGTTATATATAGCGTCAGGAAAAAAATTTATTTTTAAACTACTCATTGTGGCTTAAAAATAAATAGATCTTTTACATGGATTCTTAAGTAAAACTTACGATTTTTTATGGCTTTTTTCTAATTTACTTAATAATTTTTCATTCACATTACTTGTGGATTATTAATAAAAAATAATACACTAACACAAAATATTAATTCGCAAGTCCTAAATGACACCATGTCACACTATCTTTTTGTTGAGAAATTATTTTATATAATTGATATAATGCTATGTGGTATAACTAATTTATGTGTATAATATGAGTGGAAGTTATTAATACTATACCTTACAAATATAAACATATCGTCTAATAATACCTTTATACGTTTGATATGTTACATCACATGACGGTATATCAATTATACCTAATAATTTTTCCCTTTTGTTATAGTCAAGGTTTCATGGGCATCTTCAATTGAGGAAATTACAGATTTAGTTCACGATCTTTTTTAAGTTATATTTTGGTTTACTAACTGTTCTATTTGTTTAATAAAAGTCCATATTTGTTTTCTCAAATTTAGCCCGCATTTTACCCTATCAAATCTCTCACAAATTCAGCAAACATATACTTTTTTAAAAGTTATGCATCTCATATTTACAATCATATAAAGATCATTCAAATTGAGCACAGAAAAAAAAAATTCAAATTAGAGTTATAAAACTCAAGATAATTAATCCCAAAATAGGGTATCCGAAACATCCAATTTAAAAAAAAAATTCAGTTTTTTCAAACTTTAGTCAACTTCAATTCTCTTCGATTCTAATACTCTAAATTAGTTCCTATGACTAAAAAATGATGAAATATAACTTAATTTTTTTACTAAACTTTTATTGACCAAGTAAAATAATTAATAAACCAAAACAAAATTTTAAAAAAATCATAAATCATAAATCAAAATTAAATTAAATATAAAATAAATTAATCAAATATGTAGTTTCTTCTCTTTAATTTATTCGGTCACAAGTTTATGGTCCAAAATGCAAGTGAATGATACCTTCCAAGTTTCATAATTGGTTATTTTATTATATTTTCTTTTGCTTCTCCCTTTTTTGTTGTAATCTTTATACCAAAAGAAAAAAGAAAAATTATCTAATATATTTTGTGATGATGGTAGTGAAGATAAAGGAAGTGGGTTGTACACATTTGTCGAATTGTACTAGTAAAAGTATTGAAATAGACCAAACAATGAACATATGAGAGGGATAGATCCACCATACTCAAGTATCAATCATTGTGATGCCAGTCACTGCCCCTCCAGTCTCCACGGTTCCACGTGACACCTCCATTTTTTTCTTTGTCGTTTTACATGCACAAGAATCTGTGATGCAGTCTGTACAAACGGTATGTCGTTTGGGGCCAAAGTCTAGTGTTATGCTAGTTGGAGTACTCAAGCTAAATAAATGAATCAGACCAGATAAATATTTTTAGTCCATCAGACACAATATGGTATAAGTACAAGCACATAAGAGCATCTTCAGTCCTTTTTCTATATTTTTCTCCAATTTGAGGATGAATAAAGAAAATAAATTAGATTTGGAGAATGACTCTCCAATTAAAGTTGAAATTTTTTCTAAATCTTTCTTTTTATTTGAGTTTCTTGTCTAAAATCTGACTATTAAAGATTTGAAGAGAATTTGAGTAGCCTCATTCATTCAACTTGATTTGGGATAAATTTTAAGAAAATTTCAAATTTAGAGAAATTTTAGAGAATGATTGGAGCTCTAGATTTAAGGAAGGATTGAAGATGCTCTGATATACTCAAACTAGTCTCGATCTTTTCAACATATCTTTTTGTTTTGTTTTTTAATATAAACTTTTCCAAAAGAAAATTAATGTTTTAAGCAAGAAAAAATAATAAATTACTCTCAAATTTTGTTTTTAAAAGATTTTTAACAACAAATCTAGCTAATTAAAAAAGTAAGTTACAACTCAATTTGTCAGTGTACGTGTGTGTGGAGTCGAAAAAATACACTACCGAGTGTTTAGTAGGGTACCGAGGGCTCGATAGCCTGCCGAGTGCTCAGTGATGCATATGCATATTTTTACATTGCAGATGCATCTGTTTAGCTTGCAAATGTTTTTTTTAAGTTGTAAATGCATCTTTTTAGCTTGCAAATGACATGTTTTAAATTGTACATACAGGTTTTAGGTTGTAGATACAGTTTTCAAATGTAAGTTAAGTTGCGCAGATACATCTGCCGAACGCTCAATGGACAGTTTGAGTTTTTACTTAATTTTTTAGTCGACTGAGGTTTGATTTAAATTTCTTTTTCATTTTGAGTTTTTAATTAAAGCACTGAGACAAAAATGTTCACCTTTAAATCTTTAATTATAGGGAAAAAATGTAAAATAAGTTTCGAATCTTAAAAAATCAAAAAGTGAAAAAGCCTATGGGCCTGACCCGTTTAAGGCACAGCCCGTTTGATACCCGGCCACTGCACTGTTCAATCCAATAGATGCTCCGCAAGTCGATTACTGTCGCCCAGTAAAGGTCCATCCACAATGTGCGGAGAATAAGCAACCAGTACTTAAGGACCTCCGTCAAACAAAGAAGGCAGAGAGAGAGAAACTAAGAGACTCAGAGTAGAGACAGAGAGGAAATGGGCGATTTATACGCTTTGGATTTTGATGGAGTTTTGTGTGATAGCTGCGGAGAGAGCTCCCTCTCTGCTCTGAAGGTTGTGCTTGTGTTTGTATTGCTTCACAAGTTTGAAAACATTTACTAAACATTTACTTTAATTGTTTAATTTGGTTGAATGGTTATGTGTAGGCTGCTAAAGTCAGATGGCCAGCTCTATTCAACGGTGTGGATTCAACTTTGGAGAACTGGGTTGTTGATCAAATGCACAAAGTAAGTCCTCCATAATCTAATTCAATATAATCAATGTATGTGTCGTAATGATTCACAGTCTGATAACATAGCATGCTAGACTGTCTTACAAAAATGAACTTGACCCATTTTTGAAAGACTTAAGGAATAATGAATTATGGTGTGGCACTGTGGCAGGTGAGACCTGTGGTGGAAACTGGGTATGAGAACCTGCTGCTTGTGAGGTTACTGCTGGAAATGAGAATACCTTCTTTAAGGAAGTCCTCAGTTGTAGAAGGGCTCACAGTGGAGGGGATATTGGAGAAGTGGTCAGAGCTGAAGCCTGTTATTATGGAAGAGTGGGGTGAGGAAAGGGATGCTCTTGTACATCTTTTTGGGAAGGTCAGGGATGAATGGATGGATGAGGACTTGACAACTTGGATTGGTGCAAATAGGTATCCAACTCTGACTTTTGGCAAAGGGACCATATTTTCATAACCTAAAATCTGCTTGATCAACAATCTAAATCAAATGACAATAGCATGTTAAGGTTGTTTGATTTCAAAGTCTTATTCTTGCTTAACATAATTCCAGTCTTATTCTTGGGAGGCCTCTATGCATAACTGAATGGGAGACCCTTTGCTTGCAGATTATATCCAGGTGTCCCTGATGCTTTAAAATTTGCAAGCTCAACCATATACATAGTCACCACAAAACAGGTGTGGCCCTTATACAGGCATCAGTTATGGCAATACAGTATGTTGTTTTCTGGGTTTTGTTTTTTTCCTCAAAAGAGAAGAAAAAAAGAAAAGAAAGAGGGAAAGATCATTCTTCACAATTCCAAGTCGACTTTGAAAGGTTGAGATTGCTGAAAATTTTCAGTTAGCTCTGTTGTATTGTAGGGGTTTACGGTTTTCCTTCTTGTAGAGTACAGTTTTGCCCTTGGTCATTGTACACCACCTTGTTTCCTATTCTTCTTTTACCTATTGCAGAGCCGATTTGCTGATGCTTTACTGCGAGAACTTGCAGGAGTTACACTACCACCTGAAAGAATATATGGTCTTGGAACGGGGTTAGTATATTAACTTATGCTTGTCCGTGTTTTGTATTTTGGCACTTATGCCTGTGGTTTGCTTTGCATAGTGTGGAACCTTACTCACTTATGTGTCTGTGTAAATTACTCTTATACAAAGCTTTGCATTCCTCTTCCAGTCCCAAGGTAGAAATATTGAAGCAACTTCAAAAGAAGCCAGAACATCAGGGGCTGAAACTGCAGTAAGATACTTTTTTGCTGAATATTTAGCATAGTATAACATGTCCTAATATGATGATCTTGATTCTTGACTCCAATAGTGGTTGTTTTGACATACTTCTGCACTTCTGGCTAAAAAAAGAAGGCATACTTCGTCACTTCTGTGCTGAACATCCCGCTGCATATTACTCTAACCTAGTTTATCTGAATGAGATCAATAATGTTCACCATTGACCAGCTTTGTGGAAGATAGACTGGCAACCCTAAAGAATGTTATCAAAGAACCTGAATTGGATGGTTGGAATTTGTATCTGGGTAAAGTTGCTCCCTTTCTATTTTCTCCTCTGAATCTAGTCAAACATTGGCTCTTTAACTTGTGTATTATCATTTCTGTTTGTGCTGTGGTACTCATTGGCTTTGGTTGCTAATTTGGGTTTCATCGGATCAGGCGATTGGGGTTACAATACACAAAAAGAGAGAGAGGAAGCAGCTAGAATTCCCAGGATTCAGATTCTTGAGCTTTCCGACTTCAGTAAGAAGTTGAAGTAGCTTCTGTTCATACTAATCTTGTTCCCTATTCAGCTGTGACTTGTGAATGTATTAATTCATCTAATCTGCAAATGACGATATCTTTGTTCTCATCCTTGTAGATGTAGAATGTTAAAAGTCAGAAATCTTTATGTATTTCCTTTAATTAAAACTGTTGAAAAGGGCAATTGGAATCCTTGCAAATAAAGGTGCTGAGTATTATTGAAGTTGCTTGTGGATTTTGATTTCAATCAGTAGTCAAGTGGTTGGTTGTCTTAAATTAATTCAAGTGGTGGCTCTTCTCTTGTGATCTTAATCTGAATTGAATTAGAATTTAGAATATATGCCAATCCATCCATTTACAGGCCTACCTGAATATCGTCATCATATGATATTCATTTTAGCCTTAAAGAATTATTGTACACTAAACTTCTGCCAGTGGTGAGAAAATGGTAAATAGATGGCCTACCAGTTCTTTTGTGCATTTTGCTGGTTCCATTAAAAATAAAATTAATAAAAACAGAACTGCAATAAATACGTCTGTCTAGTGTCTACAATTGCCAGTTACAATATCAGTCGATTCATTGGCAACCTAAAATTCACTTGAATGGTAGTACTAGTCTTGTACTAAACAAACCAGGTACACATGAATAGAGGAAGTGGAGATTGCTATGAAGTTACAAAAGGGGTCATTGTATAGCATGTCAGAAATCTACTAGTATAACTATAATTCCTCTTTCATATGCCTATCGCTCTCTGTGGGACTATCATTCTCCGCTCTGTTTTTCTCATTTTTGAGCTTCTCAATGACTTCCTCTAAAGGAGGATCTCCGGGTCTTCGAAAAACTTGATCGCCAATCTTTATCTCGTAGGCCTCTGGTTGGTTCAACACAAACTCCTTCAACTGGAGAATAGAGGGAAAAATAAGATCATAAGAACAAAAGAAAGAAGCTCATGATCTGTAATAATCAGCTCATCAATTCAAAATAGTATGCTATTGGTTCTAAACAAACCCCAACAAACAATAGAAGCTAAATAAATAAATAAAAAGGAGTTAAGTTCTAAACTCCTTTTTATAATGATCTAATCTTTCTTGGAAAACAAAAGAAGCATAGATCATTTGTTGGTGTAAATTGGCATTCACCACTGGGCTCTAGTGGAACTGGCAAGCTATGATTAAGACTTTAAAGTTCAAGCCTTTTGCTTTATTCTTTGTAACAAAAGTATTCTTAAAAACTGCTAAACATCCAAAATCGATGAGCAATTTCTTCAGCAGGACAAGGAATTTAATACTTTTTGATCTGGAGGATAAAAACCGAGGGTGGGTGGGAAAGCTTACCTCTGTCGTGTCTTTGCCTCTTTCCATGGTGAACATGATTGTGCTTAGATCAACTGCCATGAACCTTGCCCCAATAGCTCCGGTTCTCAGAACTTTAGTCCATTTCATAGCAATCTCAGTCACCATATCCTGGTGAGGGAAAGAAACCCTTATAAAATTTACCATTCATTTGAAGCCATATCAAAAGCCATCTTTACACAATAAACGATCAAAGGTGGCAATATAACAAAGTCATTTCTATTACCTAGACTAGAAAGCCATTGCATCAGCTTCAGTTTATGCTTATAGCATCACCATACAAAGATCAGTTAAAAACAGACCAAACAGGAACTAAAAACATAAAGATATAACAAGTGTCTTTCCAATCCACACAAAAATTTTAATAGTGAATTTTGGGCAGCCCGAAGTTTTCAAAATTATTACTTATCAGTATGTTTTCACACATTGATCCCAAAGGTTAGAAATAGTATACTTGCACAAAAATCATTCTTCTGGTTTTTTTGGCGGGTACACATAAAACATTCAAAACCTCAAGACATATAAGGCTATATAAGCATTGCCACCATTTTCATTCTTAACCAAATTCAGAATTACTTGACAAAAGTCCCCATCCAGATCCAAATCAAACCAACTTTCAATTAACTTGTCAATACTCTTCCAATTCAATAATGTCCATTTGATCCAAATTCATGCTCAACTACTCTAAAATTAACAAATTGAGGTTCCCACGTATGAATTGTTCGAACACTTTCACTTAAACATACAAAATTGAAGAAAAAACAGAAACAGAGACAAAACCCAGAAAAACCCAATAACATACAAGAGCAAAAACACAGACCCAATTCACATTCCAGCTGAAAACCACTAAAAAACGAATGGGAAGAGCAAATTTGGATTACCCGAGCCCGTTTGACTCCCACCCGGAGCTTGATGAATCCGAAAGCCGGCCCGGAATGCCGGTTCATCATCTCCGCCTGGATCTCCGACAACTCCATTTTCAACAAATCGTTCGGTGGCGGATCAAATTCCGGTGTAGACTTCTTGCCCCAGTGCTTCCAAGTGTCGTCCTCTTCGTCGTCGACGACGTCGTCGAGGTCGTCCGTGATGTGGACTCTCCGCTTTCCGCCCTCGGCGAATCGGACACATCCGCCATTTGGGGAAAAGATGAGGGGTAGAATGAGGAAAAGGAGAGTGGCGAAGAGAAAGGAGAATGGTGGTGTGGGGGTTGGCATGGTTTGTGTGAAGATTTGGGAGGGGGTTTGGAAAGTGTCGGGGAAAAGTAGTTGGGGTATATATATAGGTTTTCAGTGCAGTGGAGCCTCTTAAAAATGTAGAGGCCAAAAAAGAAAGTGGTAAGATGCGCACTCGGGTGCACGATAGGGTGAGGCATGTGGTAATACCGTAATATGAGCACTTGGGTGCACGATAGAGTGAGCATTGTTTGAGCAAAGGTTGGAATCGGTTTGGTTACTGAACTAAACGGCCAGTGCCAACAATCAAAACTGACTCAAACGGAATGGCAAAAAAGGATCGATGTTGAACCGACTCCGGATGATTACCGACTTTTTGGGTTCAGTTGGGCTTGGTCAGACGTCGATGACAATTCGGTTTAATTCGGCATTTTGGTGTTTTGATTGGGGTGGTTTCCAAGTCGTTTCTAACGTGGACATTGGCGATTTGGATCGGTTATACCACCGAAACTGACATTCAACAAATAACGACTGAACTGATCGGTTTGGATCAATACGGCTGTCAATTGAGTGTTAGAAAAAAAAAACCACCCCTAGTTTGAGCAACCTTAAACACTTGGTTTGATATTGCTGTGAGAAAAAATTGCTCTGAAATAAAACAGCTGTGAAGTAAAGCAATTGAGTATTAGGTAAACTATATTTTCAAAAGTGCTGTGAATGCAAAAAACAGTATCAAGGTATTTGGTAAATTTTAATGTAAAACTGCTGTGACGGTTTATAATTACTAAAATAGACATGATGCTAACAGTGTTTTTGACTTATTTGTTTGGTAAAAAACAGGCTTTTTACTTGTTTATAATTTTTTGTCTACAAATGTATATTAACATTAAAATTGCTAAAAACAAAATAATTAAATAAGTATGCATATAACTTTTGTAGGTATATTATAATTTTAATGGTACAAATAAAATACCTTAATAAATACTCAATATAAAATTAAGGATATATTGGGCAACTAAAATTTTAATTAATGGGTCCAACAACTTTCATTCAATGTAGTTTTGAAAACAGGTGGATAGCTGTTTTTCAAAATTGTAGTTAGTAACCTAGAATAGTGAGGCACTACAGTTTTTGGTTTTTTATCAAACACCAAAACTGTTGTTACTTGTGAGTGATCTAGAATTGTCATCCATAATAACTTTTAGGTGTCCAACAACAAACTCAAACGGATGTTTGATATTGTTTGATCAAATATAACAAGTTAATGTGTTATCAATCTAAAGAGATTACATACTCAGCATGTTTGATATTGCTTGTAACTTTGACAAAAAAAAAAAAAAAAACATATTTCTTTGTGGTGTGAGACAAAGCTACTATGAAATAAAGTAACTAATTGTTTCGTAAATTGTGAATTTAAATATGTTGTGAATGTAAAAT
The DNA here is from genome assembly GCA_003254865.1 of Dryas drummondii. Classification (NCBI taxonomy): domain Eukaryota; kingdom Viridiplantae; phylum Streptophyta; class Magnoliopsida; order Rosales; family Rosaceae; genus Dryas; species Dryas drummondii. Next base: position 82,654 of record QANW01002214.1, on the reverse strand, counting down.
TAGTCAGTCAAAAGCAACATAAAATCTTACCAAAAAAAACATCAAAGTTTGGTAAATTGTGTTTTAAAACACCCCCCCCTTCTTATCTAGATCTCCCAAAAACAATTTATTTTGAAAAAAAAAAAAAAAAAGACACTTCTGAATTAATAACCAAACACCTACCTCATCAAAACTTAATTTTAAAGCAGTTTTTTTCTATTCCTTAGTAGAACATTTTTTGTAAATATTCTTAAAATGAGTATGGTTCTTGGCTAAAAAAAAAAGTGAGTAACGTTCTCGTAAATATTACACTCAATAAGAGCATCTCCAACCATTCTTTAAATCTCCCCCCAAATTTAAATGTGGGGAAAAATGACATAAATTACAACTCCAATCATTCTCTAAAGTTTTTCCAAATTTGAGATTTTTCTAAAAATTTTCTCAAATCCAGTTGAATAGATGAGGTTTTTCAAACCTTCAACAGTCAAATTTTATATGATTTAGTGAAATTTCAATTTTAGCATTGACGAAAATATAAGAAAAGGGCCAAAGATGTTTTAGTGAATCTAGTATAATGAGTAAATTGTTACTAAATGGTGAATTACAAATTCAATTTCACTATACGCTGTCTTGGTTGCTCAAGATTTGTCCATCACCTGAAATTTGTTGCCTTCAAATTCTCAAGTAGAAAAAGTGTTAATTACACAATTTTATAAATGAAAAGAAAATGATGAGACTCAAAATGGGCTGTTCAGTGACTTCAGTCATCCTTTAAAATGTTGATGAGAAAATGAAGGGGCCTGTAAGCTCATGGAAGCCCAACTCAATATCTCTGATCAGTCCACCTACACCAAGGCAAACAATTTAACTCTTGCTTAGAAGTTAGAAGTGTTTTTTTTTTTTTTTAAATTAACTCTTGCTTAGAAGTTAGAAGTAGAACCATCATCATTTAACTTTTTGTTTTTTGATCAACAGCAACATTTAACTTACATATATCTTCTCCTGAATCTCCTTGCATATACCTTCTCCTTTGTTTCGTTAAGTATATAACAAACTTTTTTTTCTTGTGTAATCCGTAGTTGTATGTTAATTTATTTCAAATTTAATTATAGTAACCTCTTGGATTCTTGGTCACTGTAATCTTCTTGACTAGAATTGATGGGCCTAATATTTATAATTTTTCTAGGGTCAGAAATCCCGAGGTTATGCTTAGAATAATGATAGCTTAATGACCAAGCCAGCCTGCCTCCACTTTCAACAATGACAAATTAATAATTCTCTCTCGAAAAAAAAAGGACAATGACAATCGTAAAAATAATGTACTATATGTACTAAGGAACACTACTACTCCCATAGTCCCATTCTTGCATGCAATAGAAGCTTGTTAAGTCAATAACTTCATAAAAAAAAATAAAAAAAAAATTGGATCTTGCAATAGAAATTTCTTAGGTCATCATCATGTCAGCAGATAACATTATCATAAGATATTTTCTTGAATTAAAAAGAACAGGGGACACACCCCTTTGAGGTTATTAATAAAAACAAAATAAATAATGCTAGAGTTCCTAAATTTGAATCTCAAACTATGTTGCAATGTATGTACATCTCAGTGTTTTACTTATTGCAAATAATTGAGCCCCAAAGTGCACTAATTTAGGAATCTATAAAATATTGCCACATTATTTGAGACACAAATTTAGAATTGTTACAAATACTCTTATGCAGTATGGCTACCTGACCATATGTATGGTACGAACACCTACAGTTACAACGCTATGTCTAACTTTAAAAATTATACACTTTACTTGAAATAAACACACATAACACATGTCAGTATATCATTAGAGATCGCACCATATACGTGACACAAATGGCCTACTAAAGAATCTCTCATACTTTGATTCATATTCTATATAATCAAATTTATAATCATACACTATACTCCCTAATCAAATCCCTCATTTTAAATACTTTCATTTAAATAAATGATGAAATAAGTAAATAATAAATGTGGGACCATGAAATATTTTAGCATAGGACCATAGTTTATTCTAGCATGGGACCTATCTATTCTCATAAAGAAATGATGGAACCTATCCATTTTCATGGGTTCATTGGAAAATGCGTGAAAATATAGGACTCATGATGTTAGAAGAATACGACCTATTTGAGAGACCTACAAGTTATGGACGTTCTCCAACAACATGCATGCAAAGGGACTGGAGGTATAGATCACCACGAGTTGAAGGATCCATTAAATGTAGAGCAAAGAGTAACTACCCTCACACTCACTTAAGGGGTCGGATGCATCCGAACACGGGGATACATCTGAACCCATAGATCCATCTGAACCCATGGATCCATCCATGCCTAGGGACCTATTCGAGCTCGCGGATACATTCGGGAATGCACCCAAAACTCACGGAGGCATCCAAGTGTAAACTCATGAAGGTATTTCTATACCACCCGTGACTAATGGGACCTAAGAACTTCATATTCTACTAGAAAACCAACTCTCATACGAATTAAATGGCTTGAATCATTGCCAAACAATGATTCAAGTATAAGAGTTCAATCTAATATGGATTATACTTCCCGGTGATTACAAGTCTAACCAACTTACAATCCTAAGGCCATAGGGATTAAATCATTCCCTATAAATAGACTCTCATAAGATCACACAAAGATAAGTAATTATAAAGCTCTAAGCCAATGCTCTGAGTTGAGAATTGATCTTGTTTTCTAACTTGACCGTCGGAGAGCCTTTGGCCGGCACCACACCGGTGCCCCTTTACCTCCGAAGGTTTTCTATGTTTTCAGGACCGAAGATTTCTAGACTCAAGCTACTTGAAGATTTTGTGTTACAACAATAAAAATGATGAATGATAACAAGAGAACCAAAAAAAAAAAAAGTTAACCCATTAAATTTGCTTGGTCAAGGGAACTATTAAGTCTATTATACAGAACATATACACAACACACAAAAGAGCATCTGAAGACAAACACACATCACACACAAAATAGCATCTTAAAGCAAACAATGATATAATTTACAAGCATTAACCTCAAGGAAGAGAGGGCTAAAGAGGAAGAAGACAAATGCATTCACATTTTCACATAAACATACGATATTTCCAGTAATTTGGTATTGTTGTATTCTTCTTCACTTTGGGACAGATTCAAATTCGAGTTCTCCTTTCTCAAATTAGAGAAAAAAGAAAGGCTAATTGCTCCTCTATTGTCTTGGAGCCAATTGCAATTACTTGAATGTCCTAGCTGGGAGCCATTTCTGGCTTCTCAAACCTCCCAAGGGTGCACCACGTGTCCTACTTTGGTGCATTTGTAGGTCAACAATCACCATCCTCATGTTTACTTTCAAGACAAAAGCAACTTGTGCTTTCTCATTGAATTAAAAAAAAAAAAAAAACAAAAGTAGAGAAAAGGAGCGTCTAGAATCTGATTGGACCATTCACTCCATCGATGGCTACATGCAATGGATTACCAAATACATAGGAGAAGGACTTACCTGCATACCCTTCCCCCTTCTCTCCCTCTCTCTCTCTCTCTCTCTCTCTCTCTCTCTCTCTCTCTCTCTCTCTCATTAGAATATCACATATCCCTATAAGAGAAACAGATAAATTATGACAAAAAAAAAAAGATAGCTTTCTGAAATCAAATGAGATAAGCAAAAAAGAGTAATGCCAATTGTACAAGCACAATTTTTTCCTAATATGGTATTTGTTACATCAATTGCAATTGAAGCATCTTTTCTTATAATATGATCAACTAATTAATGTAATATGTAAGTATGTAACTTGCAATAAAAGAATTTTGTTATACATTACCATAATAAGAATGAGTTTTATTTTCAAAATAACTTAAAAGTTAAAATTTAAGAGAATTCTGTAGGAGATTATAATATTTTGTCCAATAGTAGGAAAAAAATTTGCTTATTCATTTTTTTTTTCATACTTTAGTCATTCTTTTAGATTATAAAAAAAATTTACATACAACGAACGAACGTATATAACATCGTTTTCATAATAAGTGATTATGTAACCAATACGAAAAAAGTAATATAAAAAATGTTGTTATATACAAATGTCATATATATTAATTGCATGTAATAATATTTTCTCATTTACGTCCTCGATATCAAATGTAAAACAACAGAAAAAAATTAATAGAGGACCCACACGACCAAAAAAAAAGTACTGAACGATTGTTTTTCACCTTTTCTTTTTGTTTACTTTAAGATTTGAATTTTAGAACTGCCGATCATCCATCTAACCAAATGTCACAATGAAAAAAATACAAAAATAAAAGTATATATAAATAATGCTAAGTGATGACATAAAGATAAGAGACCGAAGAGACCGAGTCCACCACACTGAGTCACTGACCTTGACTATATAGATACTGTGATCACCAACAGCCGCCCATGACCCCATGCGACCACATTCCTTATTTCCTATACTTATCACTTTTGCCAAAAGCTGACCAAATCTCAACTATATGCAAATTCTATATGAAAAATTGATTTCTATCATTTTTATTTGTTTATTTTAAATTTAAAAAATATGTACATTATTAATTATATTTTATATTATAATAATTAATTATGATATTTTATTTGTATGATTAAAATTATAATATATTTAAAAAAATAATAGACATATTTATTTAATAATGTTGTTCTTTAAAAAATTAATGCTAATAAAAATTTGTAGCTACAAATTTAAAAAATAAGTAAAAAAATATTTTAGTTTTATCAAAAAAATAAGTGAAAGACACTTTCAGCATTATGTACATTTTAGTAATTATATACAGTCACAACACTTTTACATTTACATTTACCAAATACTTTGATACTGTTTTTTGCATTCACAGCACTTTTGAAAACATAGTTTATCAAACACTCAACTGCTTTACTTTACAGCTGATTTTACTTCATAACTGTTCTACTTCACAACTATTTTTCCTCCCACGATACCAAATTTATCCTAAATCTTACCACATATTTGCGTGTGGATGCTCTCCTCCCTACACATGGTTCCAAAAACTGAAAAACCTTATAAAAAAAGGGGTCTCACACTCACAGAGGCACACACCCATTACGCAATTTTGTCTTAATTTGACTCCAATCATCCACCATACAAGTGGCTGCACAGAGTCACAGACACACTGTTAAAGCACGCAGCCCCCCATAACCTCCATTAATGGCGGCCTTGAGGAGCTTTCTGATGAAGAAAAGATCCACTCTTTGCAACAATTATATTGAAGCTATGAGCATCAAGAGATTGTTCTCCACTTCCCAAATCGCCCAACCCATCATTGATTCTCCTTCTTTTGCTCAGAGACTCAGAAACCTCCCCAAAGATCTTCCTGGAACCAACATCAAAACCCAAGTCTCCCAAGTAAATCTCTCTCTCTCTCTCTCTCTCTCACAATTTTCATTCTTAGTAGACTGGAATTCTAATTTTCAAATGGGTTTCTTCTTCTGATTCTTTGCCTCTAAATTTACCTTCTTTAGCTTCGTAGGTTATAATTTTCTCATTCTAATTTCTTCTGGATTAAGCATTTGTATTCTTTTTTTTTTTTAATTTATTTTTCCATTTCTGGGTTGTGTTTCTGCTTGCGGACTGACCGGTATGCTGTCCGTTTTATTTTCTGCCCACTCACTTCGTGCCACGTGTAGTGACACTGTTATGTCGTTCTGGGTATTCATTCTGTCATCTGTTACACATTGAAGCAATGGCTGAGATCAAACACTAGTAGCCATGAGATTATGAGCCTACGACCCAGAAACAGAAAGTGTAGTTTCACTCTCAATATGTCACATGGTCTCTTGTCCACAATCCTTTACAGCTTCCATAGTTAGTAAATACATTTACATAATTTTTGGCCAAAATTTTCACCTTGTCTCTAAAAAAAATAAACTGAAAAATATCTATACATCAATAATGCTAATTGTCCCATATTTTTTTCCCACATTTGTATTTTACCTTATGTGTTATTACTTTACTGAAAGGGTATTTTCTTTTTCTTTTTTAGGTTTAATTTTTTAGTGTCCAATGTATGAATGCCATACAAAGTGGGATAAAATTGTGGTATAAAAATATGGTAAGTGTAGCATTATTGATATTTTATACCTATTTTTCCCTGTCTCGTATATTATTACTAACTATGGTTTACACAAGTGGTCACATGTGAGTTTTATTGTATTGATCTTAATTGTGAACCCTTTTTTTTATCACTAGTGTTAAGGAGATTAATTTAACTATACATCTTTGTAACTGATTTGGGTTTGATTAATTGGAAAAGGGTGTTGAATATCTTTGGAACTTTATTCATGAATATATATAAGCCATTTAGGCACTATAATATTAAGGGAAAATTACAGTTTAGTCATTTAACATTTTTTATTTGGAAAAAAACCTTATGACTTTTTTTTTTTTTTTCCAAATAAAGCCCTTATTTTTTCTAAATAAAGTCCTTTGATCATTGCATTGTCAAAGAAATATATCATTATTTTTTTATTTTTTGAGGATATAGGGTACGGGTTAACCTCATATCTTCCTAGGGTATAGAATGAGGTTCCACTCAAAATCTCAGAATTAAAACCTAATATAAAGTCGACAAACCAGGACTTGACAAAAAAGTAAAAATGCACTGCGGAACAATCGAAAATGGCCGCCGACCGCTTGGTGGCTGATATGTGTGAAAAAAATAGAAAATAATATATCATTATTGTGTAATATGAAATGGTTACAATATTATTGGACTTTAGTTAGAATTTTAAAAGTCATAAGACTTTATTCAGTATATTATAAAACTAAAGGATCTAAATGGAAGTCTCCCTAATATTAATTAGTGAAAATCAAATCAAAGAAGAAGTGCGCTGTCCTAGGATTTTATTCTGAGCAACCTTTTCCCAGTTACATATCTCTAAATCGGGTGTGGCTTTTGAACTGATAAAACCCTTTTGCCATATTTCAGCTTATTGGTAGAACTCCCATTGTGTATCTTAACAAAGTCACTGAAGGCTGTGGAGCTTATATAGCTGTCAAGCAAGAGATGTTTCAACCCACTGCTAGCATCAAAGACAGGTATATTAATTTTTAAGTTACTCCACCACCATTAGAATTCTTAATGCATAATGTTATTTTAGATTCTTAGTTTAGTATGCATCAACCAACTGTTAAAGTCATACAGATTAAATGGAAAAGTTATTTGTGTGATTTTGGTACAGACCGGCATTGGCAATGTTCAATGATGCAGAAAAGAAAGGCTTATTAACTCCTGGCGAGGTTAGTCTAAGGAGTTCTGTTTGATATCTTTTTGCCAATTAATCAGATATGCTTGTCTTTAAACTTCTACACTATAGCTTCATCAGGTTTCCCTAACTACTATGTAAATGCATTTAGACAACTCTGATAGAGCCAACATCAGGAAATATGGGAATCAGCATGGCTTTTATTGCGGCAATGAAGGGGTACAAAATGGTTCTAACTATGCCGTCTTACACAAGCTTGGAGAGAAGGGTGTGCATGAGAGCCTTTGGAGCTGATTTGATTCTCACTGATCCAACCAAGGGCATGGGAGGAACTGTTAAGAAGGCCTATGACCTTTTGGAATCCACACCAAATGCTCTTATGCTCCAACAATTCTCAAATCCGGCCAACACTCAGGTACCGAATTTAATTGATACTTTTACTGACTTAGATTCATTTGTCTCAAGTTCTATTAAATTTGCTTATTCTACTTGCTTAGACTTAACTTGATATTATGCTTTATGTGCTCATAAAATGGATGGTGGATTGAATATATGACTGACCTCAAAATTGTAAAAAAAACAGGTGCATTTTGAAACTACAGGCCCTGAGATATGGGAGGATACTAATGGACAAGTTGACATCTTTGTAATGGGAATTGGAAGTGGAGGCACCGTCTCTGGGGTTGGACAGTATCTCAAATCTAAAAATCCTGATTGTAAGGTAACAATCTTTAAGTTATCAATATATTTATGCATTTAATGTGTCATTTATTTTCTATTTACTTTCCTAGTGATGTTCAATCTCTTGATATCATGGTAGATCTATGGAGTGGAGCCTGCAGAAAGTAATATATTAAATGGTGGTAAACCAGGTATAATATTGCTTAATGCCTTTTCTTAGTGGGTTTTCTTGTTTCATATTCTTCTTTCCTAAATGCTTTGCTTAGTTGCTACTGTGACAGGAATATTTCATTAGGTGGTTGCGAAATTTCAATTTTATCATTACCTTCCTAGTGATATCTTGAAGACTTATCATTTCCATCATTGTAGTTTGGAAGTTTATCTATCCTCTGCAAGATCCATTGTCCTGTTAGATTTATAAGGTTTGCCATGATAATAGGTCCCCATCAAATCACTGGCAATGGGGTTGGATTCAAACCAGATATACTGGACATGGATGTAATGGAAAGAGTTCTTGAGGTGAGTACCAAATATGATGTTTTTTTATGAGAAATAGAACTCACTGAAAAAGGATAGAAGAATATAGTGTTTATTTCTGGAGTTTTGATTTTTAGATTTTACTTGACTGTCATTTTGAAAGTTATGTTCAACTTATTTTATAGGTTAGTAGTGAAGATGCAGTAAATATGGCAAGGCAATTGGCACTGAAAGAGGGACTTATGGTAATTATTCAATGACTAAAAATGTCATAGATTTCACAAATCATATTTAAGTGAGTTATTTTGAGCTTCCATTTGACTCCTCGACATTCTCTTTTTCACTTGTGTCATCCTTCCGATTCATACAGGTAGGAATATCATCTGGAGCCAACACAGTGGCAGCTCTCGAGCTTGCTAAAATGCCAGAAAACAAAGGCAAACTTATTGTGGTAAGAGCGATTTATCCTGCACATTGGATCAAGTTATTAATATATCCTGCTAATTTTTTAAGGGACAGGTTGATTACTAAAATAAATTGTAAGGCTTAACCATTTTCTGTTGTCATGATCATGATCCTTTTGTTCAGTATGTACATTTTTGCATGAGATGTGTGAATCGTGAAACATCTCAAGTCTTCATAACTTTTTGCTTATTTGTTTGATTTTTAGACCATTCATGCAAGTTTCGGGGAGCGATACTTGTCATCTGTCCTATTTCAAGAGCTGAGGAATGAAGCTGAGAACATGCAACCAGTCTCAGTTGACTAATACCATAGAAGTATTCCGAAGCTCCCTGTGTCAATTGTGAAATCACTTATATCAATGTACTTGTTGATTTCTGTTGCAGTAATTTAAGGTCAAATGCATTGTTATAAGATTTTATGCACAGAGCATTGCTTGCAATAAAGCTCGTTTGTCTCAAAAAAGGCGTATGATTGGGGCATTTCCTTTATAATTCTTGTGAAACTTGTCATACTTATGTTATTTCAACTCATCTTGATTCTGCAGAGCATATATACACACAGATGCTACATAAACCCCACCATTCTTCCCAGATAACCTTGCACTGAAAATTTTCTTATGGGGTAATATGTTCAAGGAAATCAAACACTTGAAGGGAAAAATGACAAAAAAGACTATGAACACCCTAACTGTGCAATTGTTCAAGGATATTATGTACTGAAAAGTGAAAACCGCCTGCTCACTAAAAACGTGAAGACTGCCTTGAGGCCACGCTAATGCCATGTTTGGTAGGAGAGAAAGGGGAAAAGAAAAAAAAAAAAAAATGAGGGAAAGAGAGTTTGACAGTGCACCCCACACATGACCATCTACATAGAATTGTCTACTTAAAATTGATATCCAAATGTTGTCGTCTTCTTCGGAGTAAAAACTGACTGAAATTTTCCTATGTTTGCAATGAACTGCCGTATTTACCTTACCAAAGTCTCTGCTCTGCTTGGACTGTATAACATTATTTCAATGTCAATCAGCCAATGTGAGCCATGTTTTGCAACTGAAGGTTAAATCTAAAGGTGGCAGCTACCCCCCCATAAGGCCATAACCAGAATATAGTCTCAGATCTTTGTAAACTTTATGCCACTTTAACTTTTAAACAGAAACCAAGCATATCAATATTCCAGGCATTACAGATACCACGTGTTATCAATATTACAGTCAAGACATAGAGTAATCTCTGAAGCTCAAATGGAACCTAACCATAATGAAATTGCTATAAAATGCTTAGACGATGAAACCAATATAAAACTACACACATGCACAATTGCACATTAGAAATTTCATTTTTAATTAAGGTTTTGTGCGTTCGATGACAATACACATCATATTATAATTTTAAAAAATATGAGTATTAATATTATTGGTTTAAATTAAAAATGATTCACGCATATACTTAACCCCGACCTTAGCTCAGTTGGTAGAGCGGAGGACTGTAGTTGCGAAAAAGCGGGTATCCTTAGGTCGCTGGTTCGAATCCGGCAGGTCGGATATTTTTGTTTTCAAATTTGTACTTTTTAAACACTCACCACTCCCTTCACTCCTTTTGTTTTCCAATTAGCTTACGACATCGTTTTATGACCCGTTCTCTAAAAGCGGGACGCACAGCAAAGTAGCTGCAAACTGAACAGGCTTGTGGTGGAGTTTCATATTTGAAGCATTGGTTCAAGCTTAGTCTTGCATGGGCATTGCAAATGCAAAGTAAAGGAATAAGTGGGCACCAAAATTTCATTATTATTATTATTATTATTTTTTTTTTTTTGGGTTGTGGGGACTAATTTTAGTAGTAGACTTTATATTTACAGTTAGAGTTCAACTTTCACATTCTTTTTTATCTTAAGTAAAAATGAAAAGAATATTTAGATAAAAAATAATATTTCTCCTGGTTTTGTATGGCTCCTCAAGTGCATTTGTTAATAAGGTAAAGTATGAATGTATTTTGGTGGAGCTAAGCGAATACGGTCAGTACACGTACAATTGTACAATTAAGCTTCCTACTTAAAAAAAGTAGGGTAAATTAATGAAAACCTTTACCCAAGGAGTCGTTTTTTAAGGGTATGGAAATTTTAACACCATACCAAATTAATTTTGAAAAATTTCGCCAAAATTTTTGAGTCGCGGGGTGTGAGGCGCGGGTTCTGGACGAGTGAGGAGGTGAGAGGCGCGAGGCTGGCTTGGCAAGGAGGGAGGAGGCGAGCGATGGGCGCAGACGGTGGATCTGTGCCAGGTGGGGGAGGAGGCGAGCGAGCGGCGCAAGGCTGGCTGAGGAAGGAGGGATGAGGCGAGCAGTGCTAGGCTAGCTGGGGAAGGAGGGAGGAGGCAAGCCGCAAGAGTGGGCGGCGAGGGCGGCGCAAGCAGTGAGTTTTGGTCGTCGCAGGAGGTGAGTGCAGATCTAGTGGCTGGGGAAGGACTGAAAGAAGGGAAGACCAAGGAGTAAAATTTCGGTTTCGAGAAAATTTTTGATAGAAATTTCGACAGAAATTTTCGTGGAAATTTCGATTTCGATAAAATTAGACAAAAACGACGAAAATTGCTATCAAAATATGGAAATTTTGAATGAAACTTGACCATATGTTTATTTAACATATTATCTATTACATTGATAAAAAACATTGAAGAAATCAAATAATATAGTAGATTTCATGTGATATGTGATGAATATAATGTGCGCCGGAGACAATACTGTTAAAAAAATACTTCACTAATTAATAATTACATAATAAAATTACACGAATAAATTACCAATATGACAACGAAAAGTAACAAGCTTACTCAAAGGGACTTGAAAATGGTTTTCGATAGTTAAATTAAGCCGAATTGGGTTAAAATAGAACCAATCCGATGGCAGCAGCGGCGACAACTGTTTATCTAAAATTTCAATTTTACAAATTATCAAAATTGGAAAACTAAACATTAAGGAAATGAAACTTCATGATAAGGGAATAAATATCTTTTTCATAATTTATGTTTATAACTAAACGAAACACAAAAATGACCAGATCAAACCCCAAATAAAATCTCAAACTTTTTTTTTTCTTTCCAATTGCCTAAAGACTCCAAATCTCAATCTACCTTAAAAAAAAAAAAATTATTTCCTTTTTTCTCTTTTTTTTTTTTTTTTCCTTTTCCTTTCTTTTCTCTTCTTTTTTTTTCTTTCCTTTTCCTCTTCTTCCCCCAGTGGTCTTCCCTTCTTTCAATTCTTCCCCAGCCACTAGATCTGCGCCTACCTCTTGCGACGACCAAAACCCACTGCTTGCGCCGCCCGCTCCTGTGGCTTGCCTCCTCCCTCCTTCCCCAGCCAGCCTAGCGCTGCTCGCCTCATCCCTCCTTCCTCAGCCAGCCTTGCGCCACTCGCTCGCCTCCTCCCCCACCTGGCACAGATCCACCGTCTGCGCCCATCACTCGCCTCCTCCCTCCTTGCCCAGCCAGCCTCACGCCTCTCACCTCCTCACTCGCCCAAAACCCGCACCTCCCACCCCGCGACTCGAAATTTTCGCCGAAAATTTTTCGAAATTAATTTGGTATGGTGTTAAAATTTTCATACCCTTAAAAAAAGAAATTTTACTCCTTGGGGAAGACCACTGAGGGAAGAAGAGGAAAAGGAAAGAAAAAAAGAGGAAGGGCACGGGGAAGAAGAGGAAAAGGGAAAAAAAAATAAAAAAGAAGAGACAAGAAAGGAAAAGGAAAAAAAAAAGGGAAAGAAAAAATAGAAGAGAAAAGAAAAAAAAAAAAAGGAAAGAAAAAAAAAGAAGAGAAAAAAAGAAAGAATTTTTTTTTTTTTTTTAAAGGTAGATTGAGATTTGGAGTCTTTAGGCAATTGAAAAGAAAAAAAAAGGTTTGAGATTTTATTCGGGGTTTGATCTAGTCATTTTTGTGTTTCGTTTAGTTATAAACAAGGAATAAAATTTCGGATTTTGATGAAAATTTCGAAGATTTTAAAATTTTGACAAAAATTAGACAGAAACGACGAAAATTACTATCAAAATACGAAAATTTTGAATGAAACTTTACTATATGTTTATTGAACATATTATCTACTACATTGATAAAAAAACATTGAAAAAATCAAATTATATAGTAAATTTCATATGATATAAAATGAATATAATGCGCGCTGAAGACAAATAGTGTTAAATAAAATTAGTATAATGAATAAATGAAATTAATATATTCTTTATATTCTATAATCTATACACTAAACTCTATATACTTTATAATCTATACTTTATATTGTTTAAGATATAATATAAGATATTAGGGTTTAGACCCATTAGGATATTTTTAATTATTTTTTATATAAAAATATATTAGAGTTTAAAAACAACTAAACGAAACCCCAAAATAGCTAGATGAAACCCCAAATCATTTTTTTTTTTCAATTGCCCAAAAGCCCCAAACTCCAATAAAAAAAAAATCTCTTTTTTTTTTTTCTTTTCTTGTTTTCTCTTTCCTTCCTTATCTTTTCTTGTGGCTGACTCCTCTTCTTTCCTTTATTTCCTTTCTTCTTCTCCTTCTTCACAGCGGCTGCTGCACACTGCACAGACTTTTTTTTTTTTCTCTCTCTCTCTCTCTCTCTCACTCACTCTTATTCCTCTATATTTCTCTCTCTGCATCTCCATCACCACCTTCACCCTCACCCTTATCTCTTTCTCCCTGCCGCTGAAACCCACCGAAAACCAATTAATTTCAGCCCCTCATCTCCTCCTCCCTCTATCTCTTTCTCCCTCATCTCCCTCATGCCGCCTCCCCTGCCGCCACCCACTCTTTCTCCCTCGATCTCACCCGCCAAAAATTTCGGCGAAATTTCGAGGATTTCGTCGAAATTATCACGGAAAAGCGAAGATTATTGGTTTTGATTTCACCCCTTTCTCAAATCGAAAATTTCAAAATTTAAACCCTTGGTTATAAACATAAATTATGAAAAAGAAATTTATCCCCTTATCATGAAGTTTCATTTCCTTAATATTTAGTTTTCCAATTTTGATAATTTGTAAAATTGAAATTTTAGGTAAACAGTTGTCGCCGCTCTGCCATCGGANTGAGTAAGCTTGCTATTTTTCGTTGCCACATTGGTGATTTATTCGTGTAATTTTATTATGTAATTATTAATTAGTGAAGTATTTTTTTAACAGTATTGTCTCCGGCGCACATTATATTCATCACATATCACATGAAATCTACTATATTATTTGATTTCTTCAATGTTTTTTATCAATATAGTAGATAATATGTTAAATAAACATATGGTCAAGTTTCATTCAAAATTTCAATATTTTGATAGCAATTTTCATCGTTTTTGTCTAATTTTATCGAAATCAAAATTTTCGCAAAAATTTCTTCTAAACCGAAATTTTACTCCTTGCCTTTACCAACAAAATGGAAAGGAAAATTTAAATAAAACCCCTTCCTTTGCTCAAAATTTACAAGCATAGTCCCATTATTAATGGCTCCTAAGCTTTAGCTAAATCTTAAATGATGTAAGCACAAAATAAAATAAAATAGCACAATTAATGCTTGAGTGCAAAAGAAGGAAACTTGTTTAGATGAGATTTGGCCATGAATGCACATAGCTAGCTAGAAGCTATAACAGAAGTTCATGTGTTACAAAGCTACACCATATTGGTATTTGGTAGAATACAAAAGTTGGTGAGAGACTGAGAGTATAGTTTAATTGGTAACAATATTTATTCTTTGAAGAAAAAGTGAGAAACAAATCTCCCATAAAGCAAAATGTTATAGGAAATATATACCATACATAGAAACTCATATAGAGAGTTGATTGGCTAAGTGCCTAAGCCTATTTTACTTTTTTCTTTATTGAATTGGAGGTATGTTGGGTTTGTCAAATTGAATATAGCTATGTTTTACACATTCAAATACTATTTCATGCAGTTGGCCAAAAAAAAAAATTACAAATTCATGCAGCACCTAAAGGACTAATTATGTGAAAGGTATCACAGTAGTCTCATTTAAATAAAAATATATTCTTCTCAATATATATATATTAGCAGTAATCTCACGATAAAATTTTAGGAAAATGACTCCAACTTAGGTGTTGTAGCCAGATCATGACCACAAATGAGGATAGACCGTCAAATTCATTATGATTTTCGTAAAAAATATAAAAAAATTTTAAAAATAAAACTAAAACAAGAAAAATAAACTAAAAGAAGAAAAAAAAAATAGGGAGGATGTAGATCTCCCTCGCCCCTGTGACCCCCTCGGTGCCAGCGACCACCCCCACCCTAATGTTCCCTCTTTCTCTCTCTACCTAACGTGAACGACGCCGGACCCAAGGGGTGTCGATGGCTTCATTGACCTCTGATATGAAAGTCGGTGAAATCCTAGGTATCGCTTGGGTCCAACGATGTTCCCGCTAGAGAGAGAGCGAGAAAGAGAGAGGGGTTAGGGTAGGGGCGGTCGCCAATGCCAGAGGAGATTGCCGACGCAGGGGAGAGGGTCGTCGTTGGAATGGAGCAGTGATGTATGGTGGGGGTGGGGATGGAGAGTTTGCATCCTCTCCCATTTTTTATTTTTATTTTATAGTTTAATGTTATAATTTTTTATAATTATTTTTTATTAGTGAGTGATTTGACAATTTCACCCTTGAAAATAATGGGTGTTTGAATTAAGTTAATGGAATATTCTCATTTGCATCTTAAGTAAAATATTAGTCCTAATTTGAGTCACTTTGAAGTGAGAATCATGAAAGGGCTTTGACACCTAAATTTCCCTAATCTCATTGAAATAAAATTATATAAATTAACAGTAATCTCACTTAAAAGAATCTTCATACTATAGAGTTTAAAAGTAGCGATTATGTACTTCAAAATTACTTAAGATAATTCAGCATCATCTTTTTTTTTTTGGCCAATTAATTCAGCATCATCTTTAATTTGCACTATCTTCTTCAAAGTGTAAAGCATAGACAATTAACATATATACTGTTACATTGGTTTTTCTCCTCATATTCTTATAGAGGAGTATAAATAACACTATGGTATTAGTAGTACTATTTCTTTATCCAAAAAAAAAGTAGTACTATTTACACCATAAGCTTTTAAGGGAGCGTGTATAACACTCTCCTATTTTACTTAATAAATTGCATATATAATGTAATATGTATCATCAGCATATCCATAACTCAATTTATAATTATTGATATGTCATTTTTAAGAAAATTTAAGAATTAATTGAAATGAAAAAGCGTTTTCCTAAGAGTATTGTTTTCGATCACATTATAAGATAATTGATATATACTTACCATATTTCACTAAAAGAATGCTTACTTGCCATATATTAATTACTATGGCCAAATAATGATTTATATAATAACTCACATATGCTGTACCACATGATTTGGTATAATATGGTAAAAAACAATGGCTTTTACACATTAAGTTATGACAAAAGAGCTTCAACGAATAGGCCAGAAAATATATTATAATTTTAGCATAATTTTGTCTTGTTTTGGGAGTAAACATAATTCTCTTAATTGACCAAGCAATGGCATTTCCGTAATTATATGGAACCACAGGGTCAATTTCCAAGTGTACCCCTGGGCGAATATCTAACGGTAGTCAACCGGACCCAATATACACCCAACCTCATAGTTAAGCACAAAGCCATATAAAGCAGAAGTGCTTCATCGCCCAAACTTGAGCAGAAAAAAGAGAGAGAAGGGAAATATTAAAAAATTAATACAAAAAAACAAAATTCTTTTAAATAAAAAAATAGGAAAAAAAAAGAAATTCGCTAGGGTTTGACGCAAAAAATTTTGCGAATCGCGGAAAAAACCCACAAGGAGAGAGTGAGTTGAGGTCTCCGATTCCCCGTCAACCTCGCTTCTCTAGGATCCATCGGTCTGTAGCCCCCACTCTGGAAACTCCCGCGTCTTTTTTGAGAGAGAAAGTTGCTAGAGAGAGAGAGAGGTTGAGCTAAGGGGGGTTTCGAACGTTGGGATCCGAGGGCTCAGATAGGGTTTCTGTTGGAAATCTTTTGGAGGGATTTGAGTCTTCTTGGGTTTTGAGCTTTTTGGGTTTTTCTTCTATTTTCTTTTAAGCTTTTCGGGCGGTGATTTGGGTTCAGTTGCATGCAATCTGGTGGTGGAGGTGGGCCCAGCCGGAACCCGGGAGTGGGCCCGGCGGGCCGGGCCGCGTCGACATCCTCGGCTGCTTCGCCGTCCTCATCGTCCTCGGCCGTGTCGACGCCACACTTGGGTTTCGATTCGGTACAACATCAGCAGCATCAGCAGCATCAGCAACATCAGCAACATCAGCAACAGCAGCAGCAGCAACAAATAGGGTCTCGGCAGGTAAGGGTTTCTGCGGCTGGAAATGGAATTTTTGTGGCAATCTGGTTGAATTGGAATGTGGGTTTTGGAATTTGGAGTATCTGTGCAGATGGGTCAGTGTGAATTTTGTCATTATTGGGTTTGATTATGATTGTCACATTAAGTTGGTCTTCTAATTGGGAGTGTTCTTGCAAATGGGTGGGAGTGAATTTTTGTAATTAATACATTTGTGTGTTGGGGTTTAGCTGTTAATTGTTACCCTCGTACATATGGATAATTAGTTGGTTGCTTACTTAATTTATGGAATAACAGCTTTTAGGTATTCAAGGAGTCAAACTAGGCATGTCTTAATGGGAACTGATTGTAGCATTGTGATTTAGCTGCTGAACCGTAACTGGGAATCTACTTTTGTTCCATTAAATTCAACAAAGCGTATTAACAACAAAGTGGGGTCTGCTTATGGATTGTTTTTTACAGTCTCCCATTCTTTATATATGATGTTTAATTATAGACGATCATGTGCATCTCTTATTTGTTTTACTGTACTACTTTTAAAGTTTTTGATTAGTTTGATTATATATATATGTGTGTGTATATACATAACAGAAGAACTATGGCGTAATTTGCTTGAGTTTGCCTTATTAACTAAACTAAAATAAGCCTTTATCCTACTTTTGAGCATGAGCCCTTGGATTGTTATGATTATGTTATTTTTTCCATTGTTCTGGTGCATTGATAGGATCACATTTGTAATGGAGATCTGATCAGTTTCTGTGAATTTGATTCAATCTTTGTTTTAATTTCAAGGATATCAATATTTGCAACACTTGCATACCTTTATTGATTGGAATCAAAGTTATGCAAATGATAGTGGGGGATATTATTTATTGATCTTTCTCCAAGTCATTAATGTAAGCAGGTTTTCATATGAACTGAAGGTGACTAGGGTTTTTATATCATTTATTGTTTATGCAGCCACTACAACAACAATTTTTAAGAAAACCTGAAGGGAATGAAGCTCTTCTAGCATATCAAGCTGCTGGTCTCCAGGGAGTTTTGGGAGGGAGCAATTTTGTTTCATCTCCTGGCTCCACTCAAATGCCTCAACAACCTAGGAAGTTCATTGATTTGGGTCAACAACATGGCCCACAGGAGGGACAGAATAGGAGTCAAGGTGTTGACCAGCAACTTCTAAATCCAGTTCATCAAGCTTATCTTCAGTATGCCTTTCAGGCAGCCCAGCAGAAGTCAGGTTTGGCAATGCAATCTCAGCAGCAAGCTAAACTGGGATTGTTGGGGCCTCCATCTGGAAAGGAGGACATGCGATTGGGAAATATGAAAATGCAGGCAGCTAATCAGGCACAAGCATCTTCGTCTAAGAATTCAACGGAACATTTTGCTCGTGGTGAAAAGCAGATGGACCAAGGACAGCCACCAGCTTCTGACCAAAGGAGTGAAGCAAAGCCTTCAGCCCAGCCGGCAGTCTCAGGACAATTCATGCCCGGAAATCCCTTAAGGCCCATGATGGCACCACAGGCTCAGCAAAGCATCCAAAACATGTCAAACAACCAGATGGCATTGGCTGCTCAGTTGCAAGCATTTGCACTTGAGCACAACATTGATCTTTCACAGCCTGGAAATGCCAACTTGATGGCGCAACTCATTCCACTGTTGCAGGCTAGGATGGCTGCTCAACAAAAGGCAAATGAAAGCAACCTGGGGGTACAATCATCACCTGTTCCAGTGTCAAAGCAGCAGGTTACTTCTCCTCAAGTTGCAAGTGAGAGTTCTCCTCATGCTAATTCATCAAGTGATGTATCTGGGCAGTCGAGCTCAGCAAAAGCAAAGCAGGCAGTTTCACCTAGTCCTTTTGGTTCAGGTTCAAATACTGGGATCTTTAACAATAGTAACAACATTCCTGTGCAGCAGTTTGCTGTTCATGGCAGAGAAAACCAGATACCTCCGAGGCAGTCCGCTCCTGTTGGAAATGGAATGGCTCCTATCCATCCCACACAGTCATCTGCAAACACAAACCAGGGTATGGATCAATCTTTCCATGTAAAAAATTCACTAAACAATCCAGAAACAATGCAGATGCAATACAATAGGCAGTTGAATCGGTCTTCTCCACAAGCTGTGGTTCCTAATGATGGTGGCACGAGCAACCACAATCAGTCACAAGGTGGACCGGCTGTTCAGATGCCACAACAACGACTAGGGTTCACCAAACAGCAGCTGCATGTCCTTAAAGCACAAATACTAGCATTTAGGCGACTCAAGGTGCATGTAATTCTCTGTTTTCCTCCCTTCTCTTGTCAGCTTTCAATTATCTATATCGTTTACAGATGTTTATGAAATTGTAGATGCTTTGGAATTAATTAGTGGAACATGTTGCTTACTTTCATTTCCTATTGCTTGATAGAAAGGTGAAGGCACACTCCCACAAGAACTTCTTCGGGCTATTGCTCCACCACCTCTTGAGCTGCAGGTACAGCAGAAATTTCTTCCCGGAGGAGGAAATATTCAGGATAAATCTGCTGGGAAAATTTTAGATGATCATGTGCTGCATGTGGAGTCCAATGAGAAAGATTCACAGGCTGTGGCATCAATGAATGTACAGAGCATTTCAAAACAGGAAGCTTTTACGGGAGATGAGAAAGCAACTGTATCATCAGTTCATGTGCAAGGAATGTCCACTGTGATGAAGGAACCTACTCCTGTGGTGTCTTCTGGAAAAGAAGAACAGCAGTCTACTGTATCTTCTGTTAAGTTAGACCATGAAGTTGAACGTGGTATTCAAAAAGATTCCGTTAGAAGTGATTTTCCAGTTGATAGGGGGAAGTCTGTTGCATCACAAGTTGCTGTATCTGATGCCACACAGGTTAAAAAGCCTGCACAAGCAAGCACCACACCCCAGTCAAAAGATGTTGGTTCTGCCAGAAAGTATCATGGACCACTGTTTGATTTTCCATTTTTCACTAGGAAACATGACTCCTTTGGTTCAGCAATGATGGTAAACAATAATAATAATAGTAACAATACTAATAATAATTTAACATTGGCATATGATGTCAAAGATATTCTTTTTGAGGAAGGTGTGGAAGTGCTTAACAAGAAGAGGACAGAAAATATAAAGAAGATTGGTGGTCTATTGGCGGTAAATTTAGAGAGGAAAAGGATTAGGCCAGATCTTGTCTTGCGGTTGCAAATTGAAGAAAAAAAGCTTCGACTTTTAGATTTACAGGCACGCTTAAGAGATGAAATCGATCAACAGCAGCAGGAGATAATGGCAATGCCTGACAGGCCTTATCGGAAGTTTGTCCGGCTTTGTGAGCGTCAGCGGATGGAGCTAGCCAGGCAAGTGCAGGCCTCTCAGAAAGCCATGAGAGAGAAGCAGCTGAAATCTATTTTCCAGTGGCGTAAGAAGCTTCTTGAAGCTCACTGGGCCATTCGTGATGCACGGACTGCACGCAACAGGGGAGTTGCCAAATATCATGAGAGAATGTTGAGGGAGTTTTCAAAAAGAAAGGATGATGATAGGAACAAAAGGATGGAAGCATTGAAAAACAATGATGTTGAAAGGTACAGGGAAATGTTGCTGGAACAACAGACTAGCATCCCAGGGGAGGCAGCAGAGAGATATGCTGTTCTATCATCATTCTTGAGTCAGACAGAGGAATATCTTCATAAACTTGGAAGTAAAATAACAGCTGCTAAGAATCAGCAGGAAGTGGAAGAGGCAGCAAATGCTGCTGCAGCTGCTGCACGATTGCAGGTATGCATTGCTCTCTCTCTCTCTCTCTCTCTCTCTCTCTCTCTCTCTCCTTCCCTCTCTTGCCCCCACCCCTCCCCCCACCACTGGCCTCTTAATTTTTATTTTGGCTTTTCTTTTTCACATGTTCTTAATAAATCCCTGTGACATATGGCCATATGGGTACAAATTTTCCATTTTCTCGTTATTCATCATGCATCATGCATCATGCACCATCACTTTTTCTATGTTACTTACCCATCTTGGAATATGTGTGTTTACAAATAGGGTCTGTCAGAGGAAGAAGTTAGGGCAGCAGCAGCTTGTGCTGGAGAGGAAGTAATGATTAGAAATCGATTCATAGAAATGAATGCACCTAGAGATAGTTCATCTGTTAACAAGTAAGTTAATTGTTTAGCTATTTGGTTGATAACAGATGTTGTTAATGTGCAGTTGGTTACTTCTGATGGAGGATTTGCTAGCGGTGGTTTTTGAAATGTGCCTAGTATTTGCTTTACTTCAGATTCCTTAATTTTATACTTTTTATCACATGCTATTGATTTGTTTCCAAAAGGACCCAAACTAAGAAGGGACCCAAAATATGTGTATACTTATTTGATATGTATAATCATTTTTATGAATTATTTGTTTCTCATTGTTCATGGTTGTTTCCAGATATTACAGTCTTGCACATGCTGTGAATGAAAGGGTCATAAGGCAGCCCTCAATGTTACGGACTGGAACCTTAAGAGAGTATCAACTTGTAGGTTGCTGTAATTGAAAATTGTTACTATTTTTGGGCCTTTGCTTTATGTCAACTAGTACTTCTGTAGCAAACTAGTCATTCTTTTGACTACCATATGTTTGATTCTGAAGGTTGGGTTGCAATGGATGCTTTCTCTGTATAACAACAAATTAAATGGAATATTGGCAGATGAAATGGGTCTTGGGAAAACTGTACAGGTGACTTTTTTTTCTATTCACTTCTTTTCTTTTCAGTGCTCGTCTCCAGAGATAAAAAGGCATGTCTTATATTTTTAACTGTGATTTGTGAACAGATTTTCTGGTTGATATATTAAGATTTGCCACATAGTATGTGGGGCAGTGGGGAGGCTCATGTTGTACCTTTGTTCTCTTGGCAGTCTGTTTTGATCTACAATTTTCTCCATGCAGGTAATGGCATTGATTGCATATTTGATGGAGTTCAAAGGGAACTATGGGCCACATCTCATAATTGTTCCAAATGCCGTTTTAGTGAATTGGAAGGTTTGTATATTTTCTGTTCCACATAGATATGACATTGTTCAGTGTTTATTAATGTGCCTAACTGAGTTCCTTTTGCAGAGTGAGCTGCATACTTGGCTTCCGTCTGTGTCATGCATTTTTTATGTTGGTGGGAAGGATCAACGGTCAAAATTATTTTCTCAAGTAAGATTCATGGTTTTGCTTATATACTTAAATGCTTGGGTTCTATACAAGTGCTAAACTTTTGGTATTTATTATGTAGGAGGTTTGTGCCTTGAAGTTTAATGTCCTTGTGACAACTTATGAGTTCATCATGTATGATCGCTCTAAACTTTCAAAAATTGATTGGAAGTATATAATAATTGATGAAGCACAAAGGATGAAAGACAGGGAATCGGTTCTAGCACGTGATCTTGATAGGTACCGTTGCCAACGGCGCTTGCTTTTGACAGGAACACCATTACAGGTTAGTTATGACAACCATGTAACACATGATCACAAAGCTAATATATTTGATACAATTTTGTATAGGTGCAAACATATGTGCTTTTCGATTTGACAGACCTAACTAATTTATCCCTTTTTCCGCCTTTATTGAGTTGTGCAACAACAGTAGCACCATTAAACTTTTGATCATATTTTCTGCTTTATAATAGACATGTAGGGTTTTGACCTACTCATATGTAGAGTAGGAAACGGCTAAGTTGCTGATTTGTTTTGATTGCTTAACCAGAACTTAGAGTTGATGAGATGTGTCTGTTCATCAAACAGAGCATGAGATTGGTTCTTTTTTTCTTTTTGAAACATAGAAAAACCAATATATTATTAAGTTAATGAAACCTAAATTTATTGTGTTGTGAACTCAGTAAGTGTTCACATGATATAATATCTGCTTGATCATTTAGTTTCTTCCACACACGTGTGTGCATGCATATCTTCATTTTATTCAATTTTTTGAAGTTGAACTGAATTGGAGTATTTTTTCAATTACAGAATGATTTGAAGGAACTCTGGTCACTTTTAAATCTACTTCTTCCAGAAGTTTTTGATAATCGTAAAGCATTTCATGACTGGTTTTCAAAACCCTTTCAAAGGGAAGGTCCTACGAATGCAGAAGATGATTGGCTTGAGACTGAAAAAAAAGTTATCATCATTCACCGTCTTCATCAAATTTTAGAGCCTTTTATGCTTAGGCGGCGCGTTGAAGACGTGGAAGGTGCACTTCCACCTAAGGTATGCGTTAGTGATTATCCTTGGTGATAATTTCCTTTCCTGTGATAAATTTCTAACACTGGTGGTTGATTGCAGATCTCCATCGTTTTAAGGTGTAGAATGTCGGCCATTCAAAGTGCTATATATGACTGGATAAAAACAACTGGCACTATTCGAGTTGATCCTGAAGATGAGAAGCTCAGGGTTCAAAAAAATCCACATTATCAACCCAAGGTGTATAAAACCTTAAATAACAGGTGTATGGAACTTCGGAAGACTTGCAATCATCCTTTGCTTAATTACCCATATTTCAATGATTTTTCGAAGGATTTCCTTATAAGATCCTGTGGGAAATTGTGGATCCTGGATAGGATCCTTATTAAACTTCAGAGAACAGGGCATCGAGTTCTTCTTTTCAGTACCATGACTAAACTCCTTGACATATTGGAGGAATACCTGCAGTGGCGGAGACTTATCTACAGAAGAATTGATGGAACAACCAGTTTAGAAGATCGCGAGTCAGCTATAGTGGATTTCAACAGCCCTGATTCAGACTGTTTCATCTTCTTGCTTAGTATTCGTGCAGCTGGTCGGGGTCTTAACCTCCAGTCTGCTGATACAGTTGTCATTTATGATCCTGATCCAAACCCTAAAAATGAAGAACAGGCAGTTGCTAGAGCCCACCGCATTGGACAGAAGCGGGAAGTCAAAGTCATTTATATGGAAGCAGTTGTTGACAAAATCCCTAGCCATCAGAAAGAGGATGAACTAAGAAGTGGAGGTGCAGTTGATTCAGAGGATGACCTTGCTGGCAAGGATCGATATATGGGATCAATTGAGAGCCTCATAAGAAACAACATTCAACAATACAAGATTGACATGGCTGATGAGGTTATCAATGCTGGACGTTTTGACCAGAGAACAACTCATGAAGAGAGACGCATGACTCTGGAAACTTTATTGCATGATGAGGAGAGGTATCAAGAAACTCTCCATGATGTTCCCTCATTGCAGGAGGTAAATCGCATGATTGCTAGGAGTAAAGAAGAAGTTGAATTGTTTGATCAAATGGATGAAGAACTGGACTGGATTGAGGAGATGACAAGGTACGACCAGGTTCCCAGATGGCTTCGAACCAGTACAAGAGAAGTAAATGGTGTGGTTGCAAGCTTATCAAAAAGACCATCTAAGAACACTTTGTTGGGTGGTAGTATTGGCTTGGAACCCAGTGAAATGGGTTCTGATTCATCTCCAAAAGCTGAAAGAAAGAGAGGGCGGCCCAAGGGAAAAAAGCATCCCATCTATAAGGAAGTAGATGATGAAAATGGAGAATACTCAGAAGCAAGTTCTGATGAGAGAAATGAATCTTCTATGCATGAAGAAGAGGGAGAAGTTGGAGAACTTGAAGATGATGAATATAGTGGTGCTGTTGAGGCACCACCAATTAATAAGGAGCAAGTGGAAGAAGATGGTCCAGAATGTGACGGTGGGTACGATTATACCCGGGCTTTAGAAAGAGTTAGAAATGATCACATAGTAGAGGAAGCTGGTTCCTCAGGATCATCCTCAGACAGTCGGAGAGTGATCCAGACAGTGTCTCCTGTTTCTTCTCAGAAATTTGGTTCGCTGTCTGCCTTAGATGGTAGGCAAGGATCTATTTCGAAGAGGCTGGTATGTATTTTGTCTCCCTGTATTGGTGCTTTGTAATTGGATTGGTTTTCCTGTGCTATCTATTCACTTTCAGTCTCTTGATGCTTTGCCAGCCAGATGAAGTTGAGGAAGGGGAAATTGTTGTATCTGGAGATTCTCACATGGACCACCAGCAATCTGGAAGTTGGATTCATGACCGTGATGAAGGTGAAGATGAACAGGTTTTGCAACCCAAGATCAAGAGGAAGCGCAGTCTTAGGGTTCGCCCTCGTCATACCATGGAAAGGCCAGAGGAGAAGTCTGGCAGTGAGACGCCATCTCTCCAACGTGGAGATTCATCTCTGTTGCCATTCCAAGTGGACCATAAATCTCAAGCACAGTTAAGGGCTGATCCTGAAATGAAAACATATGGAGAGCTCAATGCTTCTAAGAATGACCAAAGTGATTCATCCTCAAAAAGTAGGAGAAATTTGCCGGCAAGGAGAGTTGCTAATACACCCAAATTGCGCGCTTCACCCAAATCTGGCAGATTGAATAGCAGGTCTGATCCTGCAGAAGATGCTGCTGAACACCACAGAGAAAATTGGGATGTGAAAGTTGGGAATACGAGTGGGACTTCAGGTTGTGGCACAAAAATGCCTGACATCATCCAGAGAAGGGTATGTACTGTTGAATTTGGTGTTTGTTGCTATGTTATGGTTTTTGAGGTGACAAATGAGGTCCTAATCTGCTGCTAATCACTGCATACACATGCACACAGTTATTTATGTCATAAGGTGTCTGTTTCCTGTTTTATTCAATATTTATGGAAGCATCATTTTTATATTTATATTGCTGGATGTGGTGTGAAAGTTAGATATCCATGTGTATGAAATTGACTTCCCTGTAAATGTAACTTGCGTTGACCTTTATTCTTTGTATTCTCCTATTAGGTTTTCTTTTTTTTAGGTATGCTCTTGCAAATTCTGTTGTGAACTCAACTAAAGTTTTTACTGATGCAGTGCAAGAATGTAATTAGCAAGCTCCAAAGGAGAATAGACAAGGAAGGTCCTCAAATAGTACCTCTACTAACAGATTTGTGGAAGCGGATTGAAAATTCTGGTTACACAAGTGGATCTGGAAATAATCTCTTGGATTTACGAAAGATTGATCAGCGCATAGAAAGGTTGGAGTATAATGGAGTGATGGAGCTTGTGTTTGACGTCCAGTCTATGTTGAAAAGTGCAATGCAATTTTATGGGTTCTCACATGAGGTAAGATGGTTCAAATGCTAAGTTATTCCTGTCTCATTGACTCTACATTCATTATTGCATTTGCATCCTCTTGTGCTTTGATTTTGAAGTCTCATTCTCGAAGTAATGCTGCAGAAGCATGGCCAAGTTAATTACTGTCTCAGTTACCATTATTAGTAACTATTATGTGTTTTCCTTGGGAAAGGAAATTATGTGATTATATCTTTCTCTTTTCTCTGTATGCTAACCCACACCTTTTTCTTTTGCACTAAACCCAGACAAGTGAAGTTGTTTAACTGAACTACAGAAAAAGGCTATAAAGTTTGAGGGCCACAAATGCCAGTAACTTTGTTAATATTTGAATGCATGCCTTTTTCAACTGTAATTGCCAATGGAATTCTTAGAGTTTAATTCTTGCTTTGTTGTTGGGAGATGCCCTCGTGTACCGAGGTTGTCCAATCCTCCAATATTATATGACCTGACAGCCTCTTGTGTTAACTATAATGCACAGGTGAGAACTGAAGCCAGGAAGGTACACGATCTTTTCTTTGATATCTTGAAAATAGCATTTGCAGACACCGATTTTCGAGAAGCCAGAAATGCACTCTCTTTTACTAGCCCAGTTTCAACCACCAATGCTCCATCCCCGAGACAGGTGACTGTTGGCCAAAGCAAGAGACACAAACTGATAAATGAGGTGGAACCTGACCCAGGACCTCAACAGAAGCCACAGCAACGTGGACCTATAGTCAATAGCGAAGACACAAGGCTGAGAAGCCATATTCCCCAGAAGGAATCAAGACTTGGAAGTGGAAGTGGTAATAGTCGGGAGCACTATCAGCAGGATGATTCTCCACTGCTTGCTCATCCAGGGGATCTGGTTATCTGCAAGAAGAAAAGAAAAGACCGGGAAAAGGTTGTGGTAAAGCCTAGGACTGGATCAGCTGGCCCTGTTTCACCCCCTAGCATGGGTCGCAGCATTAGAAGTCCCGGTCCAAATTCAGTCCCAAAGGAAACAAGATCGTCTCAACAAACCTCGCATTCTCAAGGGTGGGCCAACCAGCCTGCTCAGCCTGCAAACAGGAGTGGGGGGTCGGTTGGTTGGGCAAATCCTGTAAAGAGGTTAAGAACGGATTCTGGAAAGAGAAGGCCGAGCCATTTATGACTTGCTAAAGGATTTGACTAATGATGTGCTGGAAGTTGTCACTTGTTTTCTTCCCTTTTGTTCATAATTTAGTGGCATAAGCGCAATTAGCCATACTGTTTATACAGTGTAGGTCTTCGTTTACAACCAGCTTTTCCTACGTTATTCAGTAGCTTCTTATATCTGTGCCTCGCAGGTCTTACCCTCCCTGTGATAAGAGGGGACCTTTTGTAAAGAACACATTCGCTTCATACTAATCTTGAAGATTTCATAGTGTTCCAAGTGCATATTTCATTCTCTCATGTGATGTTACACATTTTCTTAATTAACTTTTTAGGTAGTCCACAAGGACCACAACTTCATGGAAAGAGCCCTATCCATAATTAATTCCACACTGACAGAATTCACTTCACCAAAATACATGAAAAAATGGAGGCACAACGGTGGATATGCTGTTCCATGCTCTGATGCTCACAATGATCAAGGGGAGTACATGAGATCTCTATAGTGGCCTACATTTGGCAGCCGAATTAAGTGACCACATATTGCGTGTGGGCATAGACGTGTGAGGATTATCAATAATATTTATAGTTCATATGTTGTGCCCTGTTGTAGTCCTCACCAGATGAAGCAAACAAAAGATTAATGCAGCAGGAAAACCAATAGTACATTTATTTACAGTGACAAAGGAAACTAATACAAACTGGGGAAATTCTTTCCCTTCCCATATTATCCAGTCTTGTTTGGAGTTGCGGATGAATTAAGAAGAAGCTAAAACATCATGTACATATACAATTAATTTAAAAGGACAGACCACAAATTCCTATGGATCTGCTTGACCTGCCACTTGCTCATCACAAGAATCAGATTCATCTTCACTCAGTTCCTCATCACTTGATTGGTCTTCTGGGACAGCTCCTATATCTTCTGGCTTGGCATACTTCTGACAGAATTCTGTATGATAAGAGTAACACTATGGTCACTTCCAAAGTTATGGGGAATGCAAAGCAAGAGCTGTATATCAATAGGATGCTTAAAAACTACATACATATAGATATATATATAAGCAATATATAATTAATCTTCTATAGAATTGGAGCACAATAATTAGTAAGCCTTGTTTTGTATATATGGGCAATCTCAACTGCAAGTTTTTATCCTTTCTAATTTTGTGAAAGAAAATATCACATACATAAACTTGAGCTCAAGCTTGCAGTAAGAACTCAAATTATCAAAAATAGGGTAAAATTCAAACCTATGAAGTACAGACACTTCCCCAAGTGTGCTATGACAATATCAAGCACTTGGGGATTATCAGCACATGACTGGCACGCATGTTCCATACGTTTCAGAAATAACAAAAAAATTATTTTTTTTGTCATCTGAGATGATCCAAGAATGCATAAGACATGCGGTTGCTGTATAGTTTTGATCACTTTAAAATGAGTATCATATCCTAGAAATAAGAATGGATTTTTCAAGAAAAAAAGCTGAAATCATGCATGGATCATTTAAACATGTATATATTTTAATGTTCTCCTGCCAGACTCGCAATCAGGACCAAATTTTCTGACAAGAGACAAATATACATACATATATAGATATACTGCTATTTTGTTTTTTCATACATATACATTCCACGATAATGAAGTTATGTGTAAGTATTGGTGCTTTATAGATTCAAACTAAACTCAATTCATTGACATAGCCCAGCCCAAAAGTAGCCACCTGTTTATTTGATTTGGACTTGGCAGTGTAAGCAGAATCAAATCACACTTTTAACCAATTGTTTAAATTTAGCTTCCCAGGAACTGATCCAGTTTAGAAAAAAGCTAACTTCAAGCAATTTCTATTGGAGGTGACTGTTAAAGATCAAAATCCACCTACCAATGAAATAAAACGCAAAAATATTCTTCTTGCCTTCACAAAGAAGAACAATCAAGAAAGTGCAACAAAGTCAAGTTTAGTGATACATTTTGAACGTTCTCACCAAAACTATTAATGACAGTATGCAATAACTTGGATTGGATGCATGACCAGGAAACTAAAACCTTGAAAGGAATCAATACCTTTAACTCTTTGTTCATAAGCAGCTCGGTCACGCATCATCAAAGCTGCAGCCTCTCCATTTAAAGGGTCTGATGGATTGGGATACAGCAGAAGCTGTGGTAGGAACACTTCAAATACGTTTACCAGATCTGGAAACACAAGCATATATGTAGATGTGAGACCCACAATTTCAACCATAAAAGTAGAAAGAAACTTGGATTTCAGTTTGAAAAGAAGCTAGTTAAATGTGTTTACCAAACATGGGGCTCCACGTTTGATTGATAACATCTAAACAAACTGAACCTGACCTGAAATTAGATTCCACCATTATAATTAGAATTGGACACTATTCCTCTTGTGAGTTAATGAATGGAGCACACTACACGGAGTTGAATAACAAGAATTATTGACAATTATTACTCACATCTCATCGACATTTGGGTGGTAGATCTTATTGACAAAGCCTATTGAGGGAGATTTATAGGGATAGGCATCTGGGAGTTCAACTCTTATCCTCCACACACCTCCCTGATAAGGACCTGCCAGAATCCATGATATGGAGGAAATAGGATTACAGGGCCCAAAAAGAAAACTCACTCAGGATTCAAATAGCCAATTTCCAAACTAAAATTATTAAAGCCAATGAAAGCAATGACCAAACAACAAATTACTTTAGCTGTTATCAGACACATTTATAACAAGAAATCAAGAGGAAGTCTACTTCTTTGTGATCTTTAACGGACTAGATTTCTTCTAGATTAATCCAAAAGTGAACAAAATAGAAAAGAACAAAAAAGCAATTCCAACACATACAGTAAAAATATTTGATCAAGCATATTTTCTTATGGGGAAAAGAAATCTAGAGCTGATAACATCTATAAATTGGTCAACTTAGCTAATCAAGAAAGAATCAAAATTAGCAAAGACACATAACAGAAACCAACTTAAAAAAGCAAAGAAATTATCATGTAGAAGCACTAAAACTTAGAAAATAAAGATATGGGTTTTGAAAGTTTACTCTCATTGGGTCCATGGAAATTTACATAGAACTCTTGCATTCCATCATTGATCATGTCTACCTTGTAATCACTCATCATCCTGATAAAACACCAAAAATAAAGGTAGAAAAACAATAAAATAAAAACACAAGAGAAGAAAAAATAAAAATTCAATAAATTATGGATGAGAATATTAATTAGAGAATTCACAGTTTCATCAAGTCCATCTCTCTGCGTTTGCTTGGGGAAGACATGGTTTTAGTGTACAAATCCTGCTGCTTTGTTCTTCTTTTCTTTGAGTTAGAGAGAGAGAGAGAGAGAGAGAGAGAAACTAGTTTCTTGCAAACTGAGAGAACCAAAAACGGTTCAGACAACATTAAGTGAAACTGGGACTCTAAGGAGATAATAAAAATGATGGCCGAAATTTTTAGTGGGACCCAATTCAAATTTAATACCCATTTTTTTACATGGCTTGCACTTTCATCAAAGATTCCTCCCTACCTCATTCAGCGATTCTATTCTATTCACCCAAAAGTTTTAATTTTTTTCATCAGTCTTTTGTTAAGTGTTAACTCGTGTTTTAGCATGTTCGTGTCATGGTTTAAATAGGACGCGTTAATTTATTGTATCCAAATCTATAAATGCAAATTCATTGTATCGTGTCATGCTTTACTAGTAAATTTGTAACCTAATCGAACACCATCACATAATATTATAAATTAATTTATATTATAATATGTGTATATTTATTAATATTATATTTTAAAATTATAAATGTGTCATCAACTTATATTATAAAACAAGAATTCATAACACTACGTGACCATTTTACGATTATATACAAAAAAATTTCGTGTTGTACACTTTTTTTTTTATCAACCATAACAAATTTTACAAAATAATATCAAACATAACATAACAAAAGTTCATAATATCTTAAGAATCTTAAGAATAACATAAATAACATCAAACATAACATAAATAACATCAAACATAATATCTTAAGAATCTTTCAACACATTACATAACAAAAGTTCATAACATATTATAAAATATTAAATAACAAAAAAGATTTTTCAAATGGAAATAAAAATACCACCATGTGGTGTTTTATGAATGGACACTAACCTAACCTAATCCATTAGTATAACACTATAACATGTTGTTATTGTGCTCCGTTAGGAGCCCAATTTGACACAACTTGACCTCAACATTAAAACTTTTCATAATATCATGGCCAAAAAACAAAAACAAAAAAAAAAAACTTTTCATAATATAACATAGCATGACTGTCCCATTCAAAATTTTCTCATAAATAACTGGCATTAGTCCTCTCTATATATTCTTTTATCAAGGTAGTCAACTTAGAATAGTATCAAGGGTGGGTAAGAATGGGTAGATGCAAAATGTCCCAAGAAATATACCAAAACTTGCCCTAGTCCCATATAAAGCAAACTTGGTTTTGATTAACAGAGAGGAAATTAAGGTCGATTAGGTTCTTTATGTGAAAATCCATATCTTTTCATGTAAAGCCTTGTGAACTCTAAATGTGCTTCACCCACTAGCCAAGTTATACCTTTAGGCTTTAACATATGTGACCCCACATGATCATCTTGCCATAGATATCATATCTAAGGGAATGGATGCTATATTATGTATACATGGGAATATGGTGGATAGTTCTACCTGCAGATAATTATGTATGCTCTACTGACAAATTTGTGGATATACTATTTATAAGATATTGATATGTGTGTTTGTGTGTTTATCACAACATTGACATATTAAATTCCCAAACCAACAATCCCTACAAACAAACTAACATTTAACTTAAAATTGGAAAACAAGTGGAACAAGTTATTGCCCAATGGCCCCAAACCATGCTCAACCCTTGCTTACATGTGAAAGCTGGCGTCTAGAAGTGGTAAAACAAGTGGTTTAAGTGTACTTATAGAATTAATTCTTAATTAACCAAAAAAAGAAAAGCTTAATTGAGCTTCTTTGAAGTTGCTTCCAGATTAGAAAGTGCTCTTAGAAGCATATAGAGACCAATCATTAAGATGGAAAATCACTTTAACAAGTTGTGCAAAACTTTAATTGGGAGTCATTCTTTATTTCTTTGCTTCCAACCAATGCTTAGGTGCATTCATGGCCTTCAAACTAGGACAGATATTTATGTGAAAGATGCATGCCGAACAAGAAATGTTGAAAGTTTGCCCAAACTAGTTTATCAAGCCTCAAATCAATACAATTCATAATAAAAGCAGGTTTGAAAAGAAAAGAACCAGGAGAAGGGTGTGAGAAAAGAAAAATAAAAATATACGTAATCTTCGTGGAAGAAATATTCTTTAATTTTGTTAGTGAGAATCCAGATTGTGAATCTAAATTATTGATCAAAAAATTTTTATTTGAATGTTTAAAATTAATTATTAAACAACTCAATATACTCTTTTTTTATTATTATTAAACAACATAATATACTTTGTGATGAGGTGGTGAAGGCTTTATAGCTTTAATGGTAAAACGCTAATTCCATGTTAAAAGAATCAGTCTTCCCCTTCCCCTTCAAAATATAAAAAGGAAAAACCAAAAATTAAGAGAGCCCAAGTGCCCAACTAATAAATTAAAAGATACAGCAGATTTGTTTGACTAAATTTCTAGCCTTAGATTCATTGAATTATTGCATTGTCATCTATCTATATATATATATATATAATATGGAGTTATGATGGTTACACACTGAGGTCGCGTGGTTGCTTTTTCTTTTTCTCACTTTCTTTATTTATATTCATTTTTTAAAAGTTTTATACATATATTTTTGTAAAAGGTGTAAATTATACTAAACCACGTGTGTTTTCTTTTTGTCATAATCATATGGAATATATATTTGTCCAGATTATTACAAACATTTTGAAGAAAAAAGTCACAAAAAAAACAGAACTGTAAATTAACGTTTCTTTTTTTTAGGCTAGTTAAAGTATTTAATCTAAAATTAATTCTGAGTCAAAAATTTTCAAAATCAATTGACTACAGAGAAAATGATCCAAAACCTTATTTTATGCGATGCCTTTTACATTCTCTATGTGGAATCTTTCTTTCGTTTAGTTGACACTCATATTAAGTAATGTGAGACCACGTGTGACTTATTGGCTCAACACGTGAATTGTTTGTTCTAATATTATGAATAAAATTAAAACATTCAATCAAAAACCAATTACTTTTATAAACTTTCATATAAGGTCTTACATCTTTCTCTCAACAAAATTAATGAAGCGGTATATCATTTGATACGTGCCCCACAAAGCTCATATAAGAGTTGGTTTAATCGCTAGATCCGCAACTATGGCGGAATATTTATGAGATGTTAATAAACAAGATATTTATGAGATGTTAATAAACAAGATGTAGTTGTATTTATTGACAATATCTTCCGTTTTGTTTTGTCCGAGCGGGATCCCAAGTAGATATAAGGCCTTTCTCTCATATCGGCCGAGACTCTCAATCATGTTATACTACGAGCACTAACTTCATTTGCACAAGCTTCGTTGATTGCTTTGGTTGGGCAAAGTTCCTTATCTCACACATGTCAGGTAAATGTATGAGAAATGCAGCATGCAAGTCACCTCCCCATATTTATCATGACCTTAATGGCTCTTTCCGATGACTTTTCCCTAAAAGCTATACGAGTAAAATTTTCATATCTCCGTACATGCACATTGTTTCTGTATCTCTGTTAAGTATGTTTTTTCAAAACCATACAAATCACAATGCCCTTTTATCACATAACTCCAAGCAAGTCTTGGAAGTGTTACCTTTCAGCATATTTGATAAGTGTGTGCAACAGTACATTGTATATACCAGCAATCATCAACAGATATATGAGGACCACAATCATAAATGGCTGAGGCAAAACCCATTTCTTTACCAATTTCAGAAAACAACGTAATTGCAATTACAAGTCCTGGAGACCACAATCTGACTTCCAGCACTTCACTGTTTAGTGTTTGTGACCTACATCTAACCCACTGAGCTGTTCCCTATATTCATTCCCAAGGCTTCTTTTTTAGTCAGCTTCTGCTGTCAAAAACCTAAAAGAAACGAGCAAATAAAAAAAAAAAAAAAAAGGTACTTGTATTTGACATTGGAAATCAAGAATAGACGGGAAATATCTCTCAAAAGATGGAATCACAAAAGCCATACTTGGAGAGCATCAATGCTGCTCTGAATTGCCACAGCCGCTTCGAAGTTTGTCGTTAAATCTCTTCAAAATCACTTCTGATCATGACAATCTTTACAACCCAAAATTTCAGTTTTCAAAGATGGCGATGAATCTGCCCTGGTACACTTGCCAAAATTCCACAAAACTACCAGGCTTCGTATTCTCCAAAAATTTCTTAACTTCAAGCCATATATCAAACAGTTATCTGCATTTTGCATGTGGCTTGTGGGGGGATTTTAAAATTGACTTTGATGACTTGGGTTCTTCAGGCCCAACACCATTAGTCACTGACCCAGACTCTAATTCTTCATCATCACTATCAATGTTGTTTGGAGTAAACCTGTTCTGGTATCCTCTTCGCCGCAAGAGAAAGACATTGAAGTAGTAGCTTACCAAATCTCCCCTGCTCTTCTTAGCAAAAGACTTGACTATCTCATCCCAAAAGCTCCTCTCCAGAGATGGAGGATTTGACTTTACTATGTCCCTGAACTTCTTTTCTTCTTCCGCTGTCCAAGGGAGCCCAACTTCCTCACCCATCTGATTGAATTTCCACTGGTAGAAAGCTGATCCCAGTTCTCTCTTCACTCTTAACCTTTTCTCAGAAATGTGAAATCTGACGCATTCAACAGAACCTGGCACTTGGCAGCCACAAGATTCTTGTCTTCCCTTTCCAATAGGATCCCTTTCAATTAGATATTTGTTCTCAAGTTTTTCCAATGGCCAAACCCTGGACCCCAACCACTTCGAGTCACTTTCAGAAACCTCACCGTTCCATTCTGGTACATGAGCTTGATGCTTTGACCCCAAAGGAATGCGGCTTCGAGGATATTCATCAAACACGCCAGGGGAACCACTGTTTCCAAGCAACTGATCCTCCCCCCCTTCCATGCCAGGACTACTTTTGTCCAAGTCACTGGCTGAGGATGACTCTGAACAGGCCCCTGATTGAGACATTGTCCTTCCAGAAAGAAGCTTCTTCTCCAATCTTTGCCTCTCTCTAAGATTGTAAGATGGGCCAAAATGATCATCATACATGCTTGGATGCATCCTCTGATTCTTCTACAAGTGGGAACATGATTTAATGTTTAAAATAAAAACATATGAAGATATTTACATTATTTATCAGTTTAAACGATATCGGAATAAAGCAGCCACAGCATCAGGTATATCAATATTTTCCATCTAAGGTTACAAATTTGTGAAATTAAAAGGAGCTGCTGATCCTACCCCTATAAATATTCTATATCTACCAAAACTTAACTCTACGCACCTGCTGCTACTCTCTAATTTACCCACACTTCACTATTAACAAGCTGAGTACTAATAAGAAAACCGATTTAAAATTTTAGGGGAATTTAACATAACATACTAGAACACTCATCAGGTATTGGCAGCCTCTTCTGAAAAAAAAGTGAACACAATTGTGTTGATTAAATTGTCTTCAAGGAGAATGGAGCAGCAATTCTTGAACAATTTAAACTGTTTTTTCAACTCCCTCATATTCACCATGCATACCATAGATCAAATTGATAAGATTCAGTTTGATGAAATATATGTGAGCTTAGTATAAAATGATAGCATTTCATACCCCAAAAAGAACCAAAGCCAAAAAAAAAAATTTCAGATGCAGTCCCAGCAGCAAAGGAAATCAAAAACATTCTAAATAACACAAAATAGGAGTACATATTGGAAAACAAATACACATATACAGCTTTAACCCAATGAAGCTTACAAAATCTGTACATGCAAGAATAGAAATGTTTTCAATTGATCTCATTAGTTATAGCACACAAGATATGCGTATATATACCTGCCAGTTAGACTGTTCAGCACCTGTATCATCATGCCTCTTCAGAAAGATGCCCTCTCGAGCTGATAAAACCTGCATCCATTTCTCCTCATTGCCAAAGGACTTCCACTTTGACCTTTCTGGTAATGAACCAACTGCAAGATCACAAGGATTCTTTGCAATCATTCTAACCCAGTCCAGCATTCCACACAATGACTCCCGCTTCTTTTTACAAGAAGAAGTCACTTCTTCAGCTGTGGTAGAATCCAAATTTGTTACATCTCCATCACAACCATCATTTATCTTCGCTCTACCCGATTCCCTCACCTCACTTCCAGATAATGACTCTCTCTTCCTTTTGCGGAAAGAACTCTCTTCAACTGAGGCAGGATCCAAAATCATTACATCTTCATCAAAATCATCATTTTTCTTCCATCTACCAGATTCCCCCACCTCACTTTTTACCTCGACATTGTCACTCAATTTTCCATCATCCTCCATATTGTTCTTCAAATCCAAACTCGTATTTCTAAAATCAACTGCAGATTTCCTGTCCCCACCTGACAAAGGCACCGAGGACCTCACATCATCATTGCAAGACTTTCGAGCACCCATACCATTCAACACACTCTCAGAATCCAAGACGAAAAGGTCCCCATTAATCACACTTTTCTTGAGCCTATCAGACTCTGCTACCGCACTTCCCAAGTCATTACTGTCCAAACTCTTAGTCGAGAATTCCACATTCGGGTACATCCCATCTTTCAACTTTCGATCAGAAATCCCTGAAAAGAGCCCTGTGAACTCATCTTTCAAGTCCATCAATTGCTCTCCCAAGTCAATGCCACTACTACCCAAACTCCATTCCAAGCCCTTACTGTCCAAAACCCTCTCTAGCAAATACAAATACTTAAAGTAAACCAATTTTACAGCCCAGCCAAGATTCAAACCCAGTCCACACTCTTCAGCCACCGAATCCCACACCCTTATTCTGGAAAGGGCATCAAACCCACCTCGCTCTCTAACAACAAAGAACAGCTTAAGCAAATCCACACACTGCCCATTTCCGATCATTGGAGGCAGAGGCCGGAAAGTGCCTTGGGCACAGATCTCTTCTAGAAAAACGGCAAGAAACTGATCGAACCAGCATCGGAGCTTATCGGGCAAGTCTAAAACGCAGCGTTTTGAAGCTCTTGAAGGCGGTTCAAGATCGACCGAGGAGCCTTCGGTCTCGTTCTTTTGCGGGGTTTCGGCGCAATCTAAAGCAGACCCATCAGCTACCATCGACCACCCTGCCATGGATTTCGAATTCAAACCCTAAAAAGCAATTCGCTCGTTCGTTTCTTTTATTCAAACGCAAAAGAAACCCAAACCCCACACACACACACAAACACACAGACATATACAACAGAGCAAGACTTCAAAAATTCAAACATAAAGGAACGATTTAGATGATATATACATGAAAATGGTACCGATTAAGCATCTGGGTCGTTCTCGGAAGATAGATTTTTGGCGGGAAAATAGATCTATCTAGGGCTTTGAAGCAAGAGTTTGGAGCATAGTATAGTATAGACCCTCATGAAATTAAAATTTCATTTTTTGTTTTTTCAGTCCCGCGCTTTCCCTTTCCCTCCCTCCTATTTTATTGCAGTCTTTGATGATAGGGTGAGAGAGAGAGGGCATAGCATTTTCCAAGTTTTTTCAACAGAAAGAAACAGACCCACAAAAACCCACAATTTAGGCCAATCTAATTTGTCCTTAGAAAATATAGAGACTAGAGAGAGAGAGAGATAGTGAAAGAGCAAGAAGCTTACCAGTACTGGTTGATTCTTTTGTTGCATTTTCTTGACCCTCTCTTTCTTTCTTTTGTTTATATATTCCACCCCAACTCTTTCTTTTATTTCAAAGGCCTAGAGAGAGAGGGGATGGGGAGAGAGAGAGAGGGACAAAGTATTTGATTGAAAATAATGGGAATTTGAAAAATCTCACATAGGGTTTTGAGGAAGGGCCACAATCCCTTTATTTATAGCTGCCATCATCAACTACTAACCTTGGTTAATTTCTAACTAGGGGGTTGGGTTAAGGAGGGTTTTTGGGTTGAAGTGACTGTAGTGGAGAGGAAAGGGTTTTTGGAGATGGGGAAAATATTAAATTAGTCCCTTAGGAATGCCACTAGACACGCAATGGACCCACCCAATGGGCACATTGGGGAAGAAATTTTATCTATATTCGAGATCTATAATGCATGTAATTAATTAAAAAATAAATTAAGAAGTGGAAGACTAGAGGAGAGAGGCTTCACTAATGGGGCATGCCGCATGGAAGATTTAGTCAGACTAGAGTGATTCTAGCTACGTTTGTGAGATAAATGTTCTACCACTTGAGTTATAAGCCTTGTGAATTTTGATTAATTTTTTATAAATTTGTTACTTGTAAATTAGTATTTGAATTTTAACGACTAATTATTAGTCTAGTATTAAGGACATCCGAAGTGGTTGTTCAATAGTTTAATTTGTGAACTGTTTTGATATCTATTGAATTGAACTGCAGTTTTAATTGCAATAGTTATTCAATAGTTCAGTTAAAAAATTTAAGATGAGAGACAAGAAAATATAATGCATTTTATGTGTCGACATGTGAGAGACTATAGATATATACTTTTTTCACATAGTGGGCCAGCTTATTAAAATA
This sequence comes from Dryas drummondii, assembly GCA_003254865.1. Classification (NCBI taxonomy): domain Eukaryota; kingdom Viridiplantae; phylum Streptophyta; class Magnoliopsida; order Rosales; family Rosaceae; genus Dryas; species Dryas drummondii. The sequence continues at coordinate 43,451 of QANW01002214.1, read as the reverse complement.
AATTTCACTTTAGAGTTCATATTTTTATCTCTAAAATGAACTATTGATCTCCAATTTAAAATAAACTATATCACTGCAAGTCATTCTTTTACCTTTAGTTCAATTTATTGTAATAAAATTGAAATGAACCTCACCGCTGCAGATGTTCTAATAGATTAGTATTTGAATTCAAATTTCTTATGCTATTTTAGGATTTGTAAATAACGTTTTTTGACATTTACGAATATTTATGATCTAATTAACTATTATAAATTGTTTGAGGCTTTTTCTATTTTGATCATGACTAATGCTATTTGTAATTTTGTACACACTCAATTGATCACATTAGCTAACCAACTTATGTGGCAACTGATATGATGATGCCATGTAATTAATGGCATGAGCTAATATGAAATCATTAAACCTTAAAATCCATGTCAATTCACGTGATCACTAATAATTTTCATTTATAGATTAAAAGTTTACGACGTACTTTTCATTTTCGGATTCAAGTTAGATTTTTAAAGCATTTCTACGACATTATCTTTGTTTATTTTAAAAATTATTTTGAGATTTAAATTTCGTAATTTGTGAGATTTAAATCTCATAATTTATGAGATTTGAATCAAACAAATGTTCAAAATCTTTGGTCAGTTTATAGTGATCATGTGGATGGAAGGTTAGAGTCCAAGTTTAGTTCACTTAGGAGTCATGGCTCTTTCTAACTCTCTTGAACCATCTAGAATTCTAGATCAATCTTATTTGGTTAGTCTTTATCTAGATGGGATCCTATCACCTAAGTGAGTGGATGAATTCAAACTCTATTTTATTAACTACCTATAGAGGAGAGTCTCAAATTTGGGACCTTTCTACTTTGGCTTTGTTTGGTTCGTGGATTTTGAGGCTTGAAAATGGCTATGAGATTTTATCTTATGTTTGGTAAACACGCTTGTGGACATATGTTACCGAACATGAGTATCAGATATGCATGAAGGGGACAATTTGAAACCCTTGAAAAAAAACATTAATTGTTGTACTTATTACCAGATTACTCCTACTAAAAATTAAAAATATTATTTTAAACGAAATAAAGGAGAATATTATTAGAAAACAAGTTATAATTGCTATTATTGCACAAACTAAAAATGAAAATGGTAATAATTTTTTGGTTACCATTCCCAACATTTTCCAAACACGATTATGAAAATTATTCTTCCCATCCGATTGGAATAAGGGTCAGTTTGGTATTGTTGTGAGAAAAAACAGCTGTGAAGTAAAGTCAGCTGTAAAATAAAGCAGTTGAGTGACTGTGTATAATTACTAAAATGGACATGATGCTGAAAGTGTATTTCACTTATTTGTTTGGTAAAACTAAAATGTTTTTTTACTTATTTTTTAAATTTGTAGCTACAAATTTTTATTAGCATTAATTTTTTTAAGAATAACATTATTAAATAAGTATTCCTATTATTTTTTTAAGTATATTATAATTTTAATCGTACAAATAAAATATCATAATTAATTATCACAATATAAAATATAAATAACAATGAACATATTTTTTAATTTAAAATAAACAAATAAAAATTATATAAATCAATAAGGGTAGTATGGGTAAGATAAAATATTTATTGTTGTTGTGATTCACTGCAGTTTTCAAAAACACCTAGAAACATACTTTCTGTTTTTGCTGTGAGGAGTTGAGAATTGTGGGGGAAAACAGTTTTTTATTTTTTTACCAAACACCAAAACTGCTGTAGGTGATTGAGAATTGTCATCCACAGCAGCTTTTGTGTCCTCCACCGCAATCTCAAACGGGGCCTAAGTATATGTGTAGTATTTCCAAAAAAGTCATTATGCAAACCAAATAAGACCTTTGAGTCGAGAGAAATACCACTACAAAAAATATGAGCAAAACCCACTAATGATTGACGGCTATAAAAGAGATGACAATTAGCAATAGAGACTAGAGTGTCTATGTTTTAACAAAAATGGGTGACAATTAGACAATATGCATTAAAATTTTAAATTGCCACCCATTTTGTAGCCGTCAATCATTAATGGGCTTTACTCGTATTTTTTATATTGTACCCTTAGCCTTAGATTTTGGTTGATATGTCATTATAAATATGGCTACTATAACTTTATTATAGTGAGTTGAATATTATAGAAAATCTAACTAACAGCATTTTTTTTTTCTTAGGGGAAGACTGAAATTTTATTTAAGCATAAGAATCATCATACACAACTTCATAAAACCCATTATCTAAGTACATACCGACATCATGTTCATAAATGATAAACCCCTATTCCTATTGCGTCTGCGAAATTGACAGCGAGCCTCCGCAAAAGATGCCAAAAGCTCCTTCACATCCTCCACTACCATTTTTTTTTTTTCTCACAATATTGGATATATAAAGCTATGGACAACATTTTTAACTAATATTTGTTAGTCCCTTTAGAAGTTCTAGATTCAAGTCATATCAGAGTCAATTAATATTGTAATTTGAAATAATACCATGCAGGAAAAAAATAATAATTCTGGCTAGACTTTTTTGTGGTTGTAAAATATATATATATAAATGCCTACAAATTACAAACTTTTACAATGGCATTCTTTTCCATTTCTTCTTTGTTTAATTTACAATGACATTCTTGGGTGTAAAAATAGTATGCAAATAATTTACTGTCAAAGAAAGCAAAAAAATGTTGATTCTGTTAACTATATAGTTTTTACTATCACAATATGGTTTGGTTGGATCCACTTTCTTGTCCACTCCATTTTTTTTTGTCAACTACTATTAGTTCTTCTCCAGTCCATTGCTTCATTCTTTCTGAGGTTTGTTCTACCTGCAATTTCAATCAATTGTTAAAATTGGCTACAATAGATGGATTTTGAAACATTCAAATATTTTGGTTTTCACATGGAATGAATAGCTTTTCAGCTGAATCCATAATTTTCCATGTAGTCTTAATCAAGTCTAACATTAATTTAACACAAATTAGCAAACATGCCAAACAATAACTTTACACAAATGAACACATTAACTATATTCATATTTAAAGTTGATGGAATGGTTTTAAACCCTACCATTTAAAGAGGGAAAAAAACGCTAGAAGCATATATGATTACTTAATTACCTCTTTGTTCCAGTTGGTTTTACAAACGATATACAAGAGGACCAGTGTCTGCAAGAGTGTTCCGAATATCATACCCATCCAAATGCCCTACAATAACAATGCTTGTCAGCATTTAAAAAAGAAAAGAAAAAAAAAAGCTTGCAACAAAAAGAGAACAAAAGAGCAAACGAGGTGTTGATATATGTGACACTTTTCTATTGTATGAATTAGGGATGTAAAGCAGTTAGTTATTGGTTTAGTGGTATTTCTCTATACTTTATTAGTTTAGTGTAAAACACCTAGTTATTGATAATTGTATGTTCATGTTTTTTTTGCTTCAGTAGTGAAACAGAAGAATTGACTTGTGAGTGATGATTAATGAGAAACTGATAGTTTACCTCTACTCTCAATCTTGTATGGTAACCAAGAAAAAACCCAAGAGGCAACCCAATAATATAATAACAAAATAAATTTATGTAAGCCACCAAAGCTTGCCACCCTCCTCCAACCGCAACACCTGCAAAAGTTTTGTTGTTACTACAATGCACATTCAAATATGATTCTACTAACCAATTGTTTTGATTCCTAATTTGATAATATAATATGTTAGACAGTCCGATAAGAATTTTTTTTTTTACCTGATATAACAGGCTGGACACTATTAAGCACCATTGTAATACTAAGAAGGAATGCTAACTTAGAAACGGCTTCTTGCATCTCTTTGCTATTAGTAAAGATGATGGCAAAGTGATCTTTAGCTATCAAGATAATCATCGCGCAAAAAATCCCAATGATGAGAGACTGAATGATGGTGATAATGACAGAGTATTTTGCAGCTCTAGGATGTGCTGATCCAAGCTCATTGGAGACTCGAACACTGCCAAGGAAGTTACGTAAATGTGTTGCAGCCCAAGGAGCCGATAGTAAGATAATAAGAATTGGGAGCAAAATGAAAGTTCTTTACCTTATTGCTGCATTGATCCCAATAAACAACATGCCTTCCCACCCATTCACATTCATGCTGAAACACAAAAACGCAAATCAAATTCAAAATCTGAATTATAAGTAGTCTCTTTATCTAAGAAACATGAAAATGTTCTTTTATTAGATAGTCTAACATGTTATATTATCAAGCTGTTAAATTTAAACTATTGATCAGATAGAGTTTTATTTGAATGCATGGTCTAGATTGACAGTTTGACAATATAACATGCTGTATAAAATATCTGGTAAGAGAACATTATTCGCCAAAAAGGAGCAATTAACACCTATATTGGGTATATATATATATATATATATATACAGGCCCTTAGGTGTGAGATCCCACATTTAGCATACTCTAGTAAGCTTGAGGTTGACAAGAATCAAAAGGGAAGGAAATTGTTTAAATATGGCCTCACCATATTGAAAGGGAGCCAACTGCAATAACAGGATTATCAAGGTGTCCAGTGAGAACAATTATGGTCATGAAGTACCAAATCTCCAGGCAAAGCATGATAGCTGAAGCAATGGAGAGCCTAGCAAAGGACCAAAGTTCCTTGAAGGCCAACCATGACAACCCCCTCCAGCCATCCTTGCACCAACCAACCACATAAGCCATCTGAGCCAAAGCCATCCCCCAGGCTGAGAAATCATAGGCTGCAGCAGCACCACCTGTTCCCCACCCCATCACTTTGATGAAGAGATAGAGGACTCCAGTGTGTATGATTAGGCCTACCATGCCAATCCATGCCAGAACCCCAACTTTGCTTTGTGCCTGCAAGAACTTCTGGGTTGGGAAATTGATGGCAAGGGAAAACATTTGAGGGATGATTTGGATTGAGAATTTCCCAGCAAGCTGTGCAATGTCTTCTTCTTGGCCAAGGAGTCTTAGGACTGGTGCTGAGTATATGTAGAGAGGTAGTATAAGGATAGAGGTAATCCATAGAATTATCCATGAGCGTTGCATGTAAACCCCTAGCATGTCTACTTGACCAGCACCAAATGCCTGCCCACAGAGAGTTTCAAGTGCACTTGCCATACCAAGCTGCAATTTCATACAAATTGATTGCTCAATTGGCTTTGATTCATTGAAAGTTAGTGTGTGTGTGTGTGTATGCAAATAGATACTCCTACTAAATAGAAATTAAGAAGAAATTACAGATTTGATTCACTTATTTTATACTTAGTTCAGTTTTGGTCCACGATTGTTTTTAAGTTCAGTTTTGGTCTACTAATTGTTTCATTTGTTCAATAAAGGTCCAAATTTGTGACTTTAAATCCTTTGAGTTGTGTTTTCTTCAATTATAATTAAAATATAAGTTATATTTCATCATTTTTTAGTCATAAAAATAAATTTGGAGCATTATAATCTAAGAGAATTAAGATTTGGTGAAGTTTGAAAAATTGACAGTATATATGCTTTGAAAGTTAAATTGGCTGTATATATGCTTTGATTCATTGAAAGTTACTGTGCTTTCATTAAACCAAATAGATACTCCTACTATATAGGCATTAAATTGGATTATCAGCTCATTCCTTGATAGCTCAAGCTTTCAGGGTTCAGTGGTTGTTTAGCGTGGTATTTTTATGAGGTCATGGGTTTCAAATCGCCATTCCCCACTTTTTCGTTTGCAAGGTGTAGGGTGGGGTTGTCCGTGTGTATAATGAGACTCCTTAAGCTTTTAGAGTACTCAAAAAATCTGTATAAGGTTATGAGTTCAAAACCTCCCAAATCCTCATTCCCCACTTCTTTGTTCGCAAGGTTGCATTCGTTTGCTTTTCCAGGTACAAAATGAGACTGCGTAAGCTTTTGAGAGTAAAATTATTGTCTATCATAAACAACCATGCAAAAACAACCCAAGAGAAACTCTAAAAATGTAACTCCTTAAGCCAGAGGCAAATAGTTTATCAAATAAAATCGGAGAACTACCTAGATTTTCATTGAGAACCACAGACTTGCTGAAACAAATATAACAAATTTAAAGTGCTCAATCTTGTTGTACAATCATATACTGACAAAAAAATAAACTCTGTGACATTCTAATAATATAAGGAGAAGCTAACCAACCAGGAATCCGAATGAGAAATTTGCAATGACAGACAGAGAGATTGCAACAGCAGAGAGCTCCACATCCCCAATATGCCCAACAAAGATGTTTGTGAAGGAGTTAATGCCATAGTTGCACAATATGTTGAAGGCAATTGGGCCTGCAATGGCCCAAAGCTTTGTGGTCTCCACATAACATATCTGCTTGGCCTCCTCAAAGTTTGTTATCATCGGATAATCTCCATCACTGGACCCAATGAATGCAGTGGGGGCAGGGTGGAGGTCTGCAGTTTCCATGGCTGAGACTCCATCAATCAATGGATTTGGGCTATGTGGCACTGGTGATGGTTGCTTGGGTGATAAAGACCCAACAAAGATTGAGCTACTATTCTCCTCTGCCTTGACTGCTTCATTCTCTTGCTGGGTACCTATTTTTGCAGACTTTAAATGAACCCTTTAGGCCTTTTCACCTTCTCAAGCTTCAGATTGAAGAAAAAATGGGGAAAGTTTGATCTCTCTATCTCTGTGTTTTTTATTTTTGTTTTATTTAATTAGTCAATTTTTTTGGTTTTTTTTTTGTGTGAAAGTAAACAATTTGGGTTCTAAGAGTGTTTGCTGCTAGCTATAATGTAGGCAGACCATAGACAGAGAAAGACGACCGAGTCTTGTTTGTAGGAGGCAGCAAATTAAAGTTCAGTTTTCAGTTATTTCTTTGCAGGGTTGTAGTCATCAGTCACCATGTAAAGTTGTAGCATGGTAAATGGGCTTCTTCTATTCTTGGTGAATATCATCATCATCAATATAATATAAGGACCAAAGATAATTAATGAAAAAATAATGTGTTTATTTTTATATATAAGAAAAAAAATTCGTATGAACACTATAAGAAATATGAGCTAGCGAAGGTAAAAATTTGTGACTACAATTGATCATCCAATTGATATTGAATTTGATTCCTCTCCAAGGGGCTCAACAGCAATCCATGGCAGCAAGATTGTACATTTGTACTGATACAGTGCACCGAAATTGTACTCATATCTAAAATTACGTCATTTATTAAGCCATATCAATTACTGGAACAATTTTTAAAAAGATTTGTCAGAAAAAAAACAAAAGAAATGCATATCACACAAAGTGACAAAAGCATCTGAGTCATGACTTTTTTTCGCACCTAAGCATGGGCAAGAGAATCCCATGACCTTTTTACACAGTGGGTTGCAGAAAGGCATATTCATTTGGAAAAGGTAAAAGCACAATGATAGCGCATATCTCTCTGTATCTGCTTGGAGGGGAATGTCGAAAGTGTAATCATGAAATGTGACCCCAAACTCCACAATCATAAGGAAAAGACCAGAGGGAAACTGAAAAGAATGAGACCTTAAAAACAATATTTGAATCCCAAACCCAAAATTATATGAAGCAAATCCTGCTGAAGTCTTTGTGAACTGTGAAGCAAAGGGTATCAGCTCTAAAATGAAACAAGCAACTTATGGAATATATTTTGGACCTGTCTTCAACCTATTGATAAAAACTCTGTTTCTGCATAACTAAGCATTTAGTTAATTTGTTACCAAAAAGAAAGTACACATATCACGGTATCAGCAAAGAGTAACTACTTTTCCAGTTAAAAAGAAAATTATTATTGGGATTTCAAACCTTGTGAAGATCTAATTTCACAGAGGCAAAAAAGTTTCCCACTAGCAGCAACATTCTATAGATCATCATCATACTCTACAAAGGATCTCTTTGTAATTTTCTTTACAAGAAGAAGAAACCTGTTGTGAAGAAGGGAAGAAGGGCACAGAATGCTATTAGCCTTGGTCAGTCATGCCTACTGAACTTCTTTGGTTGTCATGCACATTCTCATTCACTAGGGAAGAGGCATTACCAAGAGATGATTCTGACCAACTAGATACTATCGTGTTATAACCGGAGAAGTCGCTTCCATTAGATACCACGTTTCCGGAATCAGCCCTGACCCCACAGAAAGACTCCCCTGAAACCAGTGCTTGTAACAATTTGGGTGCTGAAGGAACAGTCACTTCTACCACCCCTTCCAACATCTTCACTACCATCCCCATTGTAGGCCTCATTGCCTCATCGTCCTGTATGCACCAGACTGCCACCAATGCAACACGCTCTGCCTCCTCAATATTATAAGTGCTGCCGAGCCTTTCATCTAGTACTGCCCTCACATTGCCCTCAATTATCCGCTCTGCTGCCCACGGAGGAAAGAACCACCTGTCCGTTGTTTCACTTCCACCCTCTCTGCCACCTGCAGATGGGGGTGACTCCACATTTCTGCGGCCCCCAAGTAATTCTATCAATGTCATTCCATAACTGTAAACATCGGCTTTTGTGGTGATTGCCACACCAGATATCCACTCTGGTGCAACATAGCCCCAGGTACCCCTCATTGTGGCTAATACTCGACTAAAGTCCCGGCCAAGTAGCTTTGCTAACCCAAAATCTGACACCTTTGCAGTGTAATCACTATCAAGCAATATGTTTTCTGGTTTGATATCACAATGGATTATGCAATCTCTACATTCCTCATGTAAATACGCAATGCCTCTTGCTGTACCAACTGCTAGCCTAAATCTAACATCCCAACTCAAATTTGGACCATCTCGACGTAGATACAAACTAAGAGGACCATTTGGCATGTAATCATACACCAAAAGTCTATGAGAATTCTCTGAGCAGAAGCCTCTAAGTCTCACAAGATTTACATGTTGAATGTTCCCAATGGTGCAAACTTCTGCTCGGAATTCTTTCTCTCCACTGCCTGGCCTCTCCAACCGTTTCACTGCAACAAAAGTAGAATCCGATAACTCCCCTTGAAAAACTGCTCCAAAGCCGCCATGCCCAAGTTTCTCTGAAAAACCCCGTGTTGCAGTGTGAAGATCTTTATAAGAAAATACCTTCAAATTCAAGACTGGCAAAACACTCTCTTCTTTTACTTTCTTCCTCTTCTCCCTTCTCCTCATCAAAACCACAACCACCACCAACACAAAGACCAAAACTGCAATTGACCCAACAATGCTAGCAGACAAAATTATAGGATTCAACGGCTTCTTGTGCTTCAAGACACCTTTTTGTACCTTTAAATACACAACATCAGCAATTGTGTTATCAGAGCTCAAATTCCTCATATTCAAGAGAGACCCCCAAAGGAGTGTACACACACTAGTCATGTCATTGTAGTTCAAACCAATACAAGAGCAAGCATCCAAGCACCATTTTTGACAACGATCCCAATCAGTATTAAAAGGCTTAACTTGAGCTCCTTCAGTGCTCACAACACCAACCTTGTCAAACCCATCAACCCTCTCGTCACAAGGCACATCATTCGAACGGTGACAACCACCAGCGTAGTCCCCAGATTCCCATCTAGACTTATCCACCGGCTCAAAACCAGAGGGACACTCACAGGGTCTAACTGCTTCACTATTGCAAACCCCAAAAGCCCCACACAGACCAAACACTCTGCATTTGTTCTCAGGCTGAAACCAAAACATGTCCCAGGTCTGGGTTGCCCAAGTGTACTGCCTGAGCTGACCCGAATAGTCCATCTGAAACCGGGTCAGCGGCGGGTCCAACCCGTTATCCAACGGCCCCTCGGTGAACCCGAATGAGGCCGTTGGCTTAAATGGGTCGACAAAATGGAACCTATAAATGTAAGGCACAAGCATTTCAGGCACATTAGTGAAACCCTGACCAGTCCAATTCCCAGTTGTCCAATACACCCTAGTACCATTAAAAAGGAGCTCGAACTCACCGTAGTCCGGTGGTCTCAGCCGCAGAGAATACAAACCCGGCGAAGGGTCCGAAGGGCTCCGCCAACTCGTCAGCCCTCGCTCGCTCGTGAGGTTCATACCCGGAAGCCACGTGTCAGTTGGGTAATCGAAGCTCTGCCACGAGACCGTGCCTCTGTGGGTGAGCAAAACCAGATTGCCATTCTCCCAAAGCTCGACGGCCGTACCGGTCTCTGCGTTGGTGCTTGACCACACGATCGAACCCCTCGAGTCTTTGACCACCAATCGACCATTCTGTGCGATTTCGAAGCTTGAGGAGGTGTGGTTCTTGATGGGTCGGTCTCGGTTTGCGACCCAGACGACTGTTGGGGTTGGGGTTGGAATTGAAGCGTACCATATGCCCAAGTACCAGTTAGGTTCAATGATGGAGAAGAAGCCGAGCGAGAAGGTCCTGTTCTTGCTGGAAATCGTCGACTTTGGAGTGACTACAACCTTGTTTGTTCGCAGTATTTGGAACTGGAACTTCGAGAGCGTAGTGGGTTGGGAAGACCCATCTGTGGAAATGAGACTTGGATTGGGTGTGAGTGAGTTTGGAGTGGGATTTGAGGTAGTGGGAAAGTTGGGATTTTGTGCTCTGTTTTGGAATTGGGTTTGGGCTTTGGGTGAAATTTCGTGAATGGGGTAGGCATTTGTGGTTGTCAAAAGAAGCGTTTGAAGAAGCAGAGGAAGAGAAATGAGCACCATGGAAGAAGCCATGGAAGGAAGTAGTAGTGGTGGTGGTGGTGGTGAAATTTCATTCAGTTTGCCCAGTATTGCAAGTGTTTGGTTTCCTGGAAAGCATTTTCCGGGAAAAAGGCATTGGAATCTGTTGATGGTTCAATGATACTGGGAGAGAGAGAAAGAGATAGACGATGATTTTCATAGAAATCTGCAAAAGCTGCCATTCACGGACACAAAGGGCAAAACTTTGGTTGAAACTTGAAAAGGGTCTGGAAAGTGTTGGTGAAGTTACAGAAACACCCTAAGTGTCTGTTTTTAAATGGTTTTTGGTGCTATTTATGTAAAGAAATTAAGGTTGATGATGATTTGGATCTTACTTACTCATAAAGGATGAGAATGAGTTAGGACTTAAAAGCGTGAGGGAGTCAATTTTGGGTAATGGATTTATTCTTTTATTAATAGGATTGAGTTGTGAATCCGTCATTTGTGAGTAATTTTTTTTAAGCACGTGCAATTGTATATAAGTAAGGTAAGAAAATCTTTTTTAACAGTCATTAAAATTCACCAAAAAAAAAAACATACTCATTAAAGTGGGAATATTTTTTAAAAAATTGGTATGTATATAATTTATATATTTACAAATTCTCTCTACATCTACATGACGTTCGTTATTTAATTACAAAACTGACATAAATATTTCTATGATATTTTGTCATTTTTAGGCTATTTTTACATGGTTCAATATATTAGGGTGTAGGGTTATGTATTTTAGGGTATAAAAATATTCTTCGAGGTTATATATTATTTTTTAATTCTATCCAAAATTTAGGAGTTAAAATCTAAATTTTAACCAAGAAACGAAAATTCAAAATTATGAAAGTTAAAACCAAGGAATATATCTCAATTGATTATTTATACCCTAAAAATTTAAATCCTGTCAAGTTTAAGATCAAACGATGAAAAAAAAGTCATAAAATTTATGCGTCCATTATGTAGTTAAAGAACAGATGTCCAACAAAGAAAATTTATTTTCATATATTATACATATTTTAAAGAAAACTAATATATATCACTTATATATGAAATTTATCATATAACCATAGAATCTATCTAAGTATAAAGACAGTGCATATTGAGTCATTAAGTATACGCAAGATATACACTTACGAAAAACTTATTGTTACGTAATGTTGTATATAAAACGTTTTTTTACATTCCGCATTTATCATGAACGGTAACTTTATAACAAAGAAAAAATCACACTTAAAACTGGAACATTCACATTCACTGACTATTTTTAGCATAAGAACAATGCTTTAAAAAACTATTTTCCTTTGCATTATTTCTTGTGTTTGTACTTTGTGCACTTAATGCCTCTAGACTTGAGAGAAACATAAAACCAGCAACAACGATTCTCATTTTCGATTTTTTTTTTTTTTAATTCTTAAAATAATGTATAAAGACAAGTATTAGACCGAAAAAAGTGATGTTAGGATATACATTTTGGTATCACATTGTATACCACCTACCACCTATCTTGTAAAGGTAGATTTCAAATAGATCTCACCTCTCTCTATTAGATAATACACAATATAACATTAAAAATGTGATTTTCCTAACTTTATCCGGACTGAGAATATCCTTGCCCACCATGAAATTTGGATTTAAAAGTACAAAAGTGACACGAAAAAAGAAGCTACTAAGGGAGATTATTTTGGTAAAAAACTAGGTCAGAAAAGGTCATGTGGTGGCAGACAAATGTTCTGAAGTCCACTCACCGACGTCCCTTTTCAAATTTGAACAGAGGAATTCAAAAAGAACAAGGGGGAGGATTTTCTTATCAAAATAATTAAAAATATATGGAATAAGAATTTTCAAGCTTGAGATAAATATATAGTTTTTTAAATATAAAAAATAAAATAAGAGGGATTTTGCCTTTTTAGTGTAAGGTAGCGTAGGGACCAAGAAGTAGAGGCTTGAAGACCGAGAGAGCTCAGTTAACGTGTCCAAACATGACAGGCTAGAAAATGTTCTCTAATAAAATTTTGAGTAAATTATAATTTAGTACCTCAATTATATATTGATTTTCAACTTAGTACCCAAACTTTCAAAATATGCAAAAAAAACCCTCAACTTTCATTTCGTGTCAAATACATACCTCCGTTACATTGCCCGTCAGTCAGGCCGTTAACCGCCTACGTGTCGCTGACGTGGGCCACGCAGACAGCTACCCTGGCGCAAACGTGGCTGCAAGAGGTTGGTTCTCGCCTAAAATGACCACGTCAGCCCTGACCCTTAAAAAATGAACTGCCATGTCCCGACACCTGTATTGAAACCATCAGTAAACAAAATTAAAAATTAAAAAAATAATTAAACAAACAAATAAAAACATAAAAAAAAAGAAAAGAAATAATCAACATTAAAAGCACAAGAATTCAGACCCTTATCTCTTAAAAAAAGCAAACACATTCCTATCCAGAGATTTGGAAAACCCAGGACTTCTAACATCGAGATCCCTCAATCTTGAAAAGTCGAAGCCCATAAAAATCTAAGATCTAAAATGGAAACCTTATATTTCCTCAGATAGTCGCAGAAATCGCTGGCTCTTGCTCACAGACAGTGAAAATTTCGTACCGATCTGAGGAAGAAGACTTCCAATTGTGCAATATGCATTGGGTTTTTCGCTCAGTCAATGACTATGATATTCCGATATATGGTAAGCAACTCTTGCAGAGTTTCCATTTTCTGTAATTTACAAAGGTTTTGTGAGGTTTATATATATGTATGAATGTTATGTGTGGGGATGAGTGCGTGTCATGTGCTTGGGTTTGAATATTCTCATGTTAGCTTGTCTGGTAGTGTATTACTTTAGTGTGAGTTGCTTGGCTGCTTGTTGTTGGAGTAATAAAGAATGGGTTTTGACTAGTAGGTGGTCCAAGAAACACTTTAATGGCTTTTTTCCCTTGTGGTCCTATTTGCCCCCTGAGAACACAATAAAAGAGTGGTTGTAATGGCAAGGTAAAACATTAAAGTGCAAGTGTGTGGTCAAACTAGGGATTTTACAACACAAAGTGTGATTTGTGTGTGCATGTGTGTGTGCTAAAAGTGAGTTACTTTACACTGTGCTTTAAC
>QANW01002214.1:1775-25780 GCA_003254865.1 Dryas drummondii | reverse complement strand
CTCCTTCCTTCCTGGATTCAAATCCGTCCACGAGGTGAAGAGTAAAGCTCGATTACCACACCGACATGATACCCAGTCCATTTGAGGAGCTGGAAAANAGCTGGAAAAAAAAAACCAATCTGATACCAAACAAAGAAAGATGAAGCAGGAAGAGGAAGGGTTATCTTGACTTCACTTTTTTTGGGGAGTGAAGAAGCTAGATCTGGAGGTTAACCTTTTAATAATGGCACATGGTTTCAAGGAAGATAGAGAAAGAGAGGTACAGAGAGACCTGCAACGGCATCTTCTTTCAAATCAATTTTGAGTTTTAAATTATTTTACTAGATGTGGCAGGGCTGACATGGCCATTTTAGGCGGGAACCAACCTCTTGCAGCCACGTTTGCGCCAGGGTAGCTGTCTGCGTGGCCCACGTCAGCGACACGTAGGCGGTTAACGGCCTGACTGACGGGCAATGTAACGAAGGTATGTATCTGACACGAAATGAAAGTTGAGGGTTTTTTTTGCATATTTTGAAAGTTGGGGTACTAAGTTGAAAATCAATGTATAATTGAGGTACTAAATTATAATTTACTCTAAAATTTTATTCCTAAAAACTTTGAATTAAGTTTAACCAAAGAGAAAAGCATGCCTCATCTCATTGTCATTGACTCATTGACAACGGTAGCATTAGACGTACCAATTTTTTTTTAATTTATATGATATTTATATATTTGATACTAAAATAAAAAAAAATTTTATTCATTAAAATAATAACACATAATGTAATATACAAATATTAAAAAAAAAATTGAAACAATTAGCATCATTACATTAATTAACAAACCTTCCTCCTGCCTTTCTCCATGGCCATCATAATCTTTGCATATCTCTCTATTAGATTTTTTTTTTCCTAATTTGTCTTTTTTAATACCAAAAATGATCAAAGTCTTAACTTATATTAATTTTCTTTATTATAGTTTAAACAATTATTTGAGGTGAACAATTTTGTGTTATTTAAAAGTGAAAATTATTTAAGTGCCCCTCACCTGGCGCTTAGGTGAGCAATTTGGTCTAAAAATCTCATATACATTTCTTCGAATGGAGTTTTTTTAAAATCCATGAAATCCAACATTTCCATTCCATTTTTAGAAATTATGAGAATGAAAATATTTCTATTAGACCTAGGGTGTGATTTGGATAGAAAAATCAATCTGACCAATTCTAATTCAAAAATCAAATCAGAAAATTAAAAAAAAAAATTGGATTGAAATTGAAATGTTTATGTAAATTCTAACCCAAAAAATTCTAAAATTTTTCTAAAGTATTCTGATCCGATATTTTTAAAACTTTACCAGTTTATTTTGTATTTATATTAAATATTAAATTTTGATCATTTATTTAGTCTTTTATTATATGTTTCATTTATTTGTTATTTGTTTCAAACATACATATACATATATATTAAAAAGATGACTAATACTATTAATATAAACATATGTATATTATAAATATATATGTATCATAATAACATAAATGCTAACAAAAACACCTACATTTTTTGTAGTTGTAATTACTATTTTTTATTTGTTTTTATTAGGAGGGAGGAGAGATCGAAGTTCGGGCAATTAATTTCATCATTATTCACAAAAAAAAAAAAATTCGAAGATGATCTAAAAAATATACCGAATATAAGAAAATGTGAAAATTCTAATTTTTTATCCAAAAGTTTCGAAGATGTGATATTCCAAAAAAATTCGAAAATTCTGAATCGAAATGAGATGTTGAAATTCTGAGTTTTTGGAATAGAAATTCCATTCCGAAATTTTTTGGATTGAAATTAGAACACCCTATTTCCGATCTAATTCGGCGGAAACACACCCCTAATCAGACCAAGAGGCTCCAAGCTGTGCCTCTCTTGTATGACAACCTCTTTTCTGCAATTTATATGAAACCATGCAATCAGACAGACCCACTGATAATTGGGATGTAAAATAATATTTGCTAGTAAATTTTGAGGACTAAATTCATTGATAACTGCTTGTTTTCTTTACATGAATCAATGTTGCCAAATCAAATCCACCCAAAAAGTAAAAGAGATGTGATTTATAATCCAAGTGCTGCAGTGCATAAAAATCAAATGGTGCAGCAAATAACAACAAATAACAAAAGAAGAATATTACAACAAACTAAGAGAAGATATGTACAAAAGAGATGTAGAAAACCAGCACAATTGAAGGAGGCACCGGCCTAACCTTTCTGCTTTCCATAGAAAAGCCTGTTCTTGACTTGATTCCTCCACATAAAATCCACAGACCTGTCTGAGAGTTGGGAATCAAGCTCAAAACAAGGAAAAAGAGACTTTACCAAAGAACTGATACCCAAACAGCTAGCATATATATGAGCTTCAGTTCAACCTTCAATTTGAACATGCCAAAATTAAAAATCAATCTGCAGGCCGCCCATCCCTGACCACTTTTGAAACAAAGAAAAGTCTATCTGTCCACAGTCTACTGAGTTGGCAATCTCGGACTCCAAACAGCAAATCAACTTTCATTTTGTAAGAGCAGTAAAGAGCTACAAACTAAGGGTATAATACCAGTTCCTGTAACATCAGAAAAGTAGAAAATTTCATTTACAAGCATAAGAGCTTTTAAAACCACATAGCCAAACCCAGTCAGGGATCTCATTACTCAATAATTAGCGCCTAGGGTTCATCCAGTCACCAATTACTTTAGGCTCATTATTCGTGACCTTTCCATAGTCATTCCACCAAAACAAGCATAGGTGCTTCAGTCAATTTTTATTCTTTTTCTTACCTTGTTTTTTGGTGAAACAACTTCCTGAGTAAGCATTGTTGACAGATGAATACCAAAGGCACTATCTAGAAAAATGCACTCCTTTCCATGACAAGATAATGAAAGATTCATCTAATAACTGCACATATCACTCGTTGCAAAAGGCAAACCTGATCACATATAGGACAGGCATCACTTCTTTCCATCCACTCAAGAATACAGGAGAGGTGATAGCAGTGTTTACATTTTGTGATAAATTTTGGATTCTCTGTTTCATACTCTGCATGTGGATACGAGCTTAAATCATTAGCTATCAGCTGCGGTTATCATAGAAAAACAATGCAGAAATGGACATTTGTTTAATTTACTATAAACAAAATGAAAACAATCATACAATAAAACATTTTGTTTTCTGAACTATTTGTTGATGGTAATGAATAGCACCTTCAAGACAAATGGGACAATCATCGTCGTCTTCTTCTGCTAATGCATGAGGTTCATTCAATTTTGAAAGTTCTAACTTCTTTGGTGAGATAGGCAAATAATTTTCTTGAAATTTGCAGTCTGATTCCTCAAGATCTACACAAGTAGCTGAAGTTTCAAAACTACTGCAACTAATTGTTTCTCTGACAGAATCAGAATCTGTTGATCGTGAGCATCCGAAGACAATATCATATGGCAAAGGTGGAGGAGGTGGTCTGTAAGTGTCTGGTGTTGATCCTTCCAGATCCAAATCAACCAGGAATCCTACAGTGAGTGCAGAGGCAGCGGCATCATAAGATCTTAAGGACTCTCGCTCTTCCAAAGCTGGTGGACACTGAAGAAAGGAGTTATTTTTTTTAATGACATCTTAATATGAAAATATAACGAACCAATATTTCAAAAGAAGAAACCAGCACAATTTCATTTCCCCAATATTTGTGATAAAATTAATTCCCACTATAAGCCCTAAAAGGATAGTCCCTCAATCATGAGAAAACTATAATGCATAACAAAGGGAAGTTGGAGGTGAGAAGGAAGATATACGGACATAGAAATACACAGGTGCTCCATGCAGATGAGCTTTTCTGGAAGAACAGCAGCAACCTCCCATTCTCTGCAGCTATTACTGTTATATATCCAACACCACCCAATATTGGGGCATTGCTTCCTGTTATTTGGCATCAGAGATTACTGAAGCGTTAGGTTAGCAGATTATATAGAACAAGACTAAGATGATAATATTTGCTTAACCCTCACAAAGAGGTGAGAAGAAGACATAAAGAGTTAACGGATAGAAAAATATGGCCACAAACAACAGACAAATATCGGACAGAAGCCAGCTGCAAAATTACTGATGGAGGAACCAAATCCAGTGAACGAAATAGTGGGTAAATACTGAAGACACAATGGCATAAGCTTTGAAGACTCTCTAACATTGCTATTTTCATAATCCATAATATTTAAATGGGCTTTTAGATTGTAAATTAAAATAAATAAGAAATGAATTAGGGGGGAAAAGGGGTTATCACAAACACACAAATATGTACCTCTCCCGGTGCCAGTTTGCAGGAAATAGACACTGCACTGATGTTACTGTAATTCTAGAAATCTCATGCTATGATGCTATGAATTAGAGAACCAGAAACCATGATAGATATGAAGTTTTGCTTAGCATGCGGAGTTTGAAACAAGTGCTGATGTTGCACTTTGTATTCTGACCGCTCAAAGCATATTCCGATTTTTGATGTTACAATCACTGGCATGTGAAGTTAGTATATGGTATTTCTAGCACAGACAAAAACATAAGACCTAGATTTCTCAATACCCTTCCTTTGCTAAAATGAATAACATAAACACATAGCCTGTGAAAGCTTCTTCAAATCCAAAAACTCGAACAACTTCCTACTCTCCCAATTCTTATCTTACTCAACACTTAAAATAATAGTAAAAAAAAGTACCTTGACAAAGAAATAACTTTTTAACAAATAAAATATTAAAATCACTCAAAATGGAAAAGAGTAAACAACCCACAAAAGAGGAAATGAACCAAAATCAAACTCACCCAAAAATGGAAAGCAAGAAAAGAAACAGAACAAACAAGAAAACCAACTGAACAAAAATTGCAGGTGGGTCAAACCCATGATTCCAATCAATACCCAGATACAAATTTCACCAAATTAAAGAAACCCAGAAAACAAAAAGGAATCATGTATACAGAAACAATCACAACCAGCTGAATTGATCAACTTGAAGAGTTGTTAACAAAGAGAGAGAGCAAAGCTTTACCTCTGGAAAATGGAAAGATAGAGTTTCTCGAAAAGGATTCCAAACGGTGGAAGCAAAATAGGAATTGTTTTTGGTTGTTTGTGGGTTGTGGCGCTGGCGGCTTGGCCTTTCGGTGTGTTGCTTTCTTCTTCTTCTCTGCACACTAAGCGCTCCACTCACTCTCACGCTCACGTAGGCTGATGCTGATGCCTGATGGGGTGGCTGTACACGTCTAGTATTCTAACCGATTGCTAAATTAAGTATGAGATTAAAAATTAATTAATTATTAATTACTTATGACTGTAAATAGACTGAATTGATCTTTTGCAGACACCGACTTATTTTACATGGTGTCTCTCATTTAACTTTATCTAAAATTAAACTTATATAAAAATAACTTCATAATCAGAAATGTTCAGCATCTTTCTGTCTCTAGTATGTAGAAAAAAATTTATGATCTATTTAAACATTTTCTAATAATTAGAAGTTTAGAACAAAATTAAGAAATTCTTTTGGGTAAGTTTAGTGGGGTACAATTTACAAACATCTCAATACAATCACTCTATTAGTAATTAGCAAGCCTACAATGCTGTGCTATTTCTCACAACCATATTGGGATAGTTGGTCAAAAAGTCGTTACTCGTTAAGAGAAACAAACTGTCATGCACTCATGCTATGCGCTTCAAGTGCCGCTCATCTTCAATCCACACCGTCCATTTAAAGCTACCGTTGCCTTTCCCGCCAAGCCCTCCAGTTTTATTTAAGACCAATATAAATGCCCCAAACCACGCCGACCCATTTCATCAATCTGACTCATCTTTCCCTACGAGTCGACTCGGGGCCTTCATGCCCGTTCCCGAGTCGACCCACTTCAGTGACTCTCACTCGGCCTATTCCTTTTGCTCCAATGCCCTCAAAGTTTCAGCCAAAATGGGCTATCTTCGCGAGGGTAAACAACTACATGGGCATGCAGTAAAGTTGGGATTGTATAATGTGCAGTCCTTGCAAATTCAAGTTCTGAATGTATACGTCAAGTGCAAGGATTTCAAAGATGCACAGAGACTGTTTGGTGAAATGCGTATTAGAAATGTGGTCGCTTGGAATACCTTGATTTCTGGGCTTGTTGGCTGTGGAAGTAATTATAAGTCGAATTTGTATCTGGTTTTTTCTTATTTTAGGAGAATGTTGATAGAAACAGTTGGTCCGGATGATATAACATTTAATGGATTGTTCCGTGCTTGCATTGAGTTAAATGATGTTGAGATTGGTAGACAATTGCATTGTTTTGTAGTGAAATTAGGATTTGATTCAAATTGCTTTGTTGGTAGCGCTCTTGTTGATTTGCATGCAAAATGTGGTTTAATTGAAGATGCAAGGTGTGCTTTTGATTTTGTATTGTACAGAGATTTGGTTTTGTGGAATGTGATGGTGTATTGCTATGCTTCAAATTCTTTGGCCAAAGGGGCTTTTGGGGTCTTCAATTTGATGAGGATGGAAGGTGTTAAGGGGGATGAGTTTACATTTAGCAGCCTGCTCTGTTCATGTTGTGGTGCTTTGGGATCTAGTGAACTGGGAAAGCAGATTCATGGTATTGTCATTCGACAGTCTTTTGATTTAGATGTTCTAGTTGCCAGTGCACTTGTTGACATGTATGCAAAGAGTGACAACATAGGTGATGCTCGCAAGGCTTTTGACGCAATGTCCATCAGGAATGTTGTTTCTTGGACCACTATGATCGTGGGATATGGACAGCATGGAAAAGGGGAGGAGGCTACAAGACTTCTCCGGCAAATGTTTCGAGAAAATATTTGTCCTGATGAATTAACTCTGGCTAGCATTGTTAGCTCATGTGGCAATGAGTCATCTGCTAGTGAACTTATGCAAGTACATGCTTGCATGGTTAAATTTGGGTTTCATTTCTTTTCATCAATTTCTAATGCTCTGATAAATGCATATTCCAAATGTGGTAGTATTGCTAGTGCATCTAAATGTTTCAACTTAGTTGTTCAGCCTGATCTGATTACATGGACTTCAGTTATATGTGCTTATGCATTCCATGGTCTTGCCAAAGAAGCCACTGTGGTTTTTGAGAAAATGTTAACTTATGGCATAAGGCCAGATCGAATTGCCTTTCTTGCGGTTCTTTCTGCATGTAGCCATGGAGGGTTAGTCAACAAAGGGCTTCATTACTTCAAATTAATGACCAATGACTATCAAAGTGTTCCAGATTCAGAACATTATGCCTGTCTCATTGACCTTATTGGGCGAGCTGGTCTTATAGATGAGGCTTTCATTGTTTTGACCTCAATGCCAATTGAATCTGATCCAAGCACTTTGGGAGCATTCATTGGGGCATGTAAAGTCTATGGAAATGTAGGAATGGCAAAATGGGCTGCAGAAAAGCTTTTTGCATTAGAGCCAAACAAGTCTGTGAATTATACTCTCATGTCTAACATCTATTCTTCTGAAGGTCATTGGGCTGATGTGGCGAGAGTACGCCAAATGATGTGGCACAACTGTAGTTATAAAGCTCCAGGTTGCAGCTGGATGGAGATTGGGGGTCACATTCATACATTTGTTTCAGGTGATGAATCCCACCCCCAAGCATCAGAGGTGCATGCTATGCTAAGGATGTTGCTTAGGCTGATGAAGGAGAGAAACTATCTCTGGTGCAGTGACCAAGTCTGACACTGTTCTGAATGAATGTGCACTTAATTTGCCTGGTTAATCTGGTACTCTGCTTTGGAAATGAGCACTCTAATTGATCGGTGGCTCCCTTGTGATGTGAAAATCAGTTCTCACATTGTCTTGTGAGGTAAGGAAGAGCAAGCCTTTTACATTTACTTAATTTGTTCAGGGTTCTATTTCCAAATAGCCAGTAACTTTCTAAATTTACAAAACATCTTTTCTATTTTTATCTGAAATCGAGATCTTGCTATATTTGCATTGGAATATGATGAGTTTAAATTTGCAGGGTTATTCAAGTTTCTGAGCTAACAATTGAGATCATGTTATAGCTGGCATTCACAAAACAGGAGACCTGGGTTGAGGTCAATTTGAAATTGCAACTCTAGGCTCTCCAGCCTATGTCATCTTCATACATGTAAATCCGATGAGGTCAAAGCAATGTCAGCTTGTTATCGATGTTTTTCATCACCTAATCACTTGAGACAGCTTACCTTGTTGTTAACAACTTAAAATCCAGTCCCCATATAGTTGATGGATCAAGTTTTCTGCTGAGTAATCAAAACTCATTGAGGCATGCAGTGGTATAATTGTGAATCAGATGAGATTTGTCTGATATTTGTACTTGTACAGTCATATATATAGTAAAATATGCCATTCCCATTAAATCTTTTCTATACTTGCTTTATTTTTTCCTTTCTAGGTGATGTAATCATGTAACACTAAATAGAAATAAACTGATGGCCTTTCACTACTTTGCAACTGGACAGGTTCTTATATATGTGTGTTTACTATCTACCCAAATCAATTATTATTTTACTGAACTGTCTTTCTTGTAAAATGATATGTTGATTGGAAGAGGTTCCTTGAAATTATGGCAATATTCAACAAACTGCAGAACTCTGTCAATTTCCAGTCGGTTTTCATCCTCTTGGTGTTGTTGGATTGACATAGACTTTGATTAACTTCTAATCAAAGTGTTAGTGACTTGGTGCCTTCATCTTTCTCTTTCTGGAACTTTGGAGTAAGTTTATGATCTTCTATGTGCTGCACAAATGAATATAGTTTGCTAGTTTTGGATGTATTAGAATTATTGTTATGAGATGAAGGTTCATTTCCACAAATTGCAAAACATGGAACATATTTGATTTTTAAAATTTTTCCAACTATTATGGATATGACTACACGGTGGAGGCATCAATAATGATTTGTTTGGTAGTGTGCGTTAAATATGTCCTTTACTCATGTTAAGGACAGGCATGTTACAAATATGAGATCTGTCGGCCAATGTTTTTATGGTGACTTCTTCAAAATGAATCCAACAAAAACTTAACAAATAAAAGTAAAAAGTAAGATGAAAAGGTCTTATTAGCAAATAGTGTACACAAGGCAGTATTTAGTAATTTACAATGCATTACCCTCTATTTTCTTCCACTGGTTCATTCAAATTATTTCCATACATTTTCGTCCCTCTCTCCTTTTTATATTTACAATGCATAACTACTTTAAATGGAAAAAAAAAAAAAAAAAAAACAAAATTGTTGAAGTATTTTGAACTTCATATAAAATTACCTTAATTAATATTGAATTTGTCTTCTACCAACAGCAGCTGGGGGTAGAAAAGTAAATGCAAAGAGGACCAGGAAAGTGTATCTTCCCGGCAAAAACTGCATCCAAATATCCAATAATCATCCACTTGGGTCAGTTGGTCGGTCCTACTTCTTAGTACGTTTAACGCTTCAACGCCGCACGTTAGCCTCACTCACCTTTTGAATATTCAAAGTCTTCCCTTCTCTCTCTCTCTCTCTCTCTACACTTCACAACTCACAACTACCCGCCAATTCTACATCGACTTCTCGCCGTGTTTCTAATTAAATGAGCCGAAACCCGTCGTACGGACGCCGGACCCCTAGCTCCGGATCTCGGAGCACCCTGGACCGGTTCCCGCACTCGCCCTCGCCGAGCTCGTCCTACTCCGACGCCTCCAATGGAGGACGGAAGTCCAGCTCCGTCGCCATCGCCGCTCGCTCAGTCGTCGGAGTGTTCGTCGCGTGCTTCACTCCACCGGAGACCAAGAGCTCCAAGAGCTTCGCCGATTCCAACGAGTTCAAAGCTCCCTCTGGTAATTCCGTTTCCTTTTCAAGTCTTTGGATGTCAGGATCTGGTACTTGAACTCGCTTTTCTTTTCTAGCTTTTCTGGTTTGTGTTTGGTTGCTGAGAAACATTGTGGAGAATGAAAGAAAAAGTCGAATTTTAGAAATGCCAACTCTTTCATTAGGCTGAGTTTATTAATGGACGTTTTATTGATCGAACTTTGCATGTTAAATTCTTAGATATCGGATTCTTTTTGTTTCCGTGCATTTTCTCAGCGACCAAACAGGGCGAAGGGCGATTACGAATTATTTTTCGAAAATCATTCGCAGACGGCAGCGTTTTGGGACTAAAATGACTAATCCTTTGTTTTCTTCATTGCATATATGCAGTTCATATATGCATTGCATTGAACAAGTAGTAGCCTGCCATTTGTTTTCTTCTCTGTTCTGTATTGATATCTGTAGTAAGAGATAAGGGACTTTGAACTCCAAACCAATTTGTTCATTCATGCGTTTGATGTGGTAGACTGAACAACTTGGTTAATTTCTTAGTATTTTCGGACGCATCGCGATCGGGACCTGGTAGTGAGAGAAGACGCAGTTCAAATCAGGGTGCCTTCGTCATTTCGAATAACTCAAGGCATGAGAGAGAGCCTGGGTGTGTAAAGTTCACCATGGAAGAAATCTACAAGGCCACAAAGAACTTCTCTCCCTCTTTCAAGATTGGACAAGGTGGTTTCGGGACAGTTTACAAGGGGAGACTGGAAGATGGGACCGTTGTTGCAATAAAACGTGCTAAAAAGGTTGGGTAGAAATTACTTACAATATTTCAACTTTTGTTTCTATGACTGTTATAGGGATAAACAGTGTGTGCTTTAGGCCTTGACCACAAGTACATGGTTGCCTTTGTTTGCAGAGTGTATATGACAAGCATTTGGGTGTGGAATTCCAAAGTGAGGTTCGAATGCTGGCACAAGTGGAGCATTTGAGTTTAGTCAAGTTCTATGGATATTTGGAGCATGAAGATGAAAAAGTTGTTGTTGTGGAGTATGTTCCTAATGGAACCCTCAGAGAACATTTGGATTGTAAGTTCAATTCATGTAGCTCTCTCTCTCTCTCTCTCTCTCTCTCCCTTTGTGTATGTGGAATTGGCTTGTGTATATGCAGATACATGTCCTTGTGCACCTTTGCTCATTACTGCGTTTAGATGAGTGCCTGAAATATTGATACACAAGGCATAATACAGGTTTGCACGGCAACATCCTTGACCTTGCGGCACGGCTTGACGTTGCAATTGATGTGGCCCATGCTGTCACCTATCTTCATATGTACACAGGTAAGTGTCTGGTAGAATCACAGAAAATAGAAGTTATTTTTGGCTCTGGGAGTACAGAATCTGTGTGAGGGATCTAACTGGACCGTGCTTCGCTTTGGTTGACAGATCATCCTATTATTCATAGAGACATAAAGGCTTCCAACATTCTCATAACAGAAAACTTCAGGGCCAAGGTAGCTGACTTTGGTTTTGCTAGACTTGCTGCTGATAGTGATTCAGGTGCAACCCATGTGTCCACTCAAGTTAAAGGAACCGCTGGCTACTTGGACCCGGAGTACCTGAGAACCTATCAGCTTACAGAGAAGAGTGACGTTTACTCATTTGGTGTGTTACTGGTTGAACTAGTTACAGGCAGGCGTCCGATTGAAACAAAACGGGAAATCAAGGAACGGATAACTGTAAAATGGGTGTGTGGTTCTCTCATCTCTTTTGTTCTTTGATCACATTACTTAGTATTTGTCTACTTCAATATGATATTGTTTTACGACAATCTGTAACATACAATAACACATCTTCATAAAGACTACTCCCATTTAAGAGCCTACATGACACTGATTCTCCTTCCATTCCTGCTAAATGAATTTGGTTAAACTATGCTGGAATGTAAAATGTGACTTGGGTTGGTTTTGCAGGCTATGAAGAAGTTTACTGACGGAGAGGCTCTTTCAATTTTGGATCCTAGGCTGGAACAGACTGCAGCAAATAATTTAGCCATTGAAAAGATTCTTGAACTATCCTTACAATGCTTGGCTCCACGCAAACAAAACCGGCCTAGCATGAGGAGGTGCGCGGAGATCCTGTGGGGCATCCGGAAGGATTACAGAGAGGTATCAGCTTCAGACTTCCATTCATTTTCCACCCGTTCTCAAATGAGTACCTCAACAATAAGAGAAGATTGAAAAGAAAAATGAGAGCCTTTTAAGTGAGGGCTCCCAAAGAATGTATAGATAGACCATATGGCCATGAGAGCAGGAGAACCAAGCACGAGTAAGTTGAGTAGGAAGCCAAATAATTTCTCTAAAAATGGATCTGAATCATTACTTCAAAGAAAATCAATCAGATTGTTTTGAGACACAAGGCATTTTGTTCTTTAGGTTTGGTTTCTGTATAGGATATATAGATTAATATGGAACTCTATACTGATTTTGAGTGTATTTTGGTTCATTGGATTTTTATTATTTTGTATATTGTTCTTGGAGGATCTATATACATTTCTGAAGGGAACATTGAATATTTGAATACAATATGGGTGTATTTCAATTATAATAATTAAGGCAAAGAATTTTTTATTTTGTATCTTTGTCTTTGTCACTATCTCATCTAGATGCTTCAACAAAGACAATCAGGCTTCCCATACCGATCTCTTTTTCATTTTGCTGGAAGTTATGTTTTGTTTTTATACCAACCTTCTGGTCCACCTGGACAGTAAGACTACTTTGGGTGGTCGCCACATGGTGACAATCATAAGTGATTCAGGAAGGTTTAAACTACAACTGACAATCATAAGAGTTTCAAAAGCCTCAAAACTGCAGTGCTTTCATTATTAAGTTAATGAAAAGTATTGTTACTCTGCAATATACCATTTACACTTGCATGACCAAATCGCACTCATCTATGTATTTCATGTCATAATTTTCCACCAAGGACTTCAATAACATTTCTCCTCTGCCTCCAATTCATAATCCTGCCTATGTATACAGAAGGATATTCACACACCAACAACTGTCTCCCAAAACATTTACCCAACAAAACAAAAAAAAAAATTTGAGGGAGAGAGGTTTATCTTATGGGCGGAATTTCATGAAAAGAAAAAAAAAAAAAAAAAACCCTTCAGCTAATGCAATTTAAGTGTCTTGTTCTATTGGCAGCCAAGTTTTCCCTCTTGCCATAATAACATATCATTTATTTACTCAATAACCCTAGCTGTGCAAAATTTCTCTTACTCTCCTTCCGCTCTTTATCAACTTCTTGGAAGTGAATTCTGTCGAGTCAACTCATAGGCTCCATCTGGGGGTCTTTGATTCTCAGTATCTACAGTACTTCCAGTACTTTCAGTACTTGCTTTCGAGCAAAGGAAGAAGAAGGAAGATGTATATATTGTGACATGCCAAATGCTGCAGATCATTTTATGCACCAATCATGAGAGAGAGAGAGAGAGAGAGAGAGAGAGAGTATTTCATGATATAATTGTACCTGTGCCAAACCCAGTAGCTTTCACCGGTCTCCAGTTTCCAGCTAATTCCTGCCATGGCTAATGCAGTACAACCTGCAATTACAAAGCCCCAGCGAAACCTTCTAAAAATTGTCTTCATAAGATTCCGGAGCCATCCCCTAACAGCTTGCAACCTGCGTAATCTCTTGGTTTTTTTAGAAAAGGAAGTGGTATGTTATTATTATACTTATGGGCAAAGGGCTACCCTCCACTCATCCAATAGGGTTATTAGATTCAAATGGGGTTTGAGCTAATTATAGAAGCCTGCTCAGTCCATGCCATTTCAAATTAACATCTTACCATTCCAAGGATGGCTCCTATTAAATATACAGTCACGATTTTTGTTTTCATAATTTGACAGTGGGATATATGTGCCCAACAATTATGACACTGGCAGATTGGCAGTTCAAAACTGAAATCCAAGTGGTAGAGAAAAAAAAATTGATTATACATATCAAACTAATGAACTCAACAAATATCATCTGTTCATTATAATACTTGAATATAAGTTTATATTTTTTTTTATATGTATTGATTGCATACTGAGCTATAATAGATATATTTTCTTGCAGTAATTAATGATTGATATAGTTAAGAAACCCACCTCTCAAGCATATTTAAGGAGAATCCGATCGGAAAGGAAAATGACCTAAACTTGGTTGACAATTCTATCAGCCATCCAATAAGAAGAGCCAAAGTGCCAATTACAATTACAAGAATAATATTGGAAGCCCTGCAAAGTTCAATATGGTTAGGTGCATGAGACAACTACTAAAAATAGGTTCCAGATTTAAAATGCACTCAATCTATGTCTATAAATTCAAGGTACCTGGTGGCCTTAGTAATTGCCATGAGGGCAGTAAGGATCGCTACAGCTGTGTGTACTGCTCTCTTAATACCTTCATCAATCGTAGCTAAGTACACAAATGTGCTCACAACAGCCATGAAAGAGAGCCAGAAGTCCATGAACTGAAACATTTCAGATAACCAATCATAACTATCCTAAACTACAAATCATAATGTGTTTGAGAGAGAGAGAGAGAGAGAGAGAGAGAGGGAGAGAGAGAGGGAGATAACTTTAGCACAGTGTAAATTACTGCATTCATAATCATACGGATCTCACACCCTATCACATGAAAAACCCAAATCTCAAGTGAGGATTGGCGAATGATATCTTTGAAGGCTTCCAGGCTTTTGCCAATCAATGAGTTTTTTTTTTCTTTGTTTATTCTATTTTACAAGTGTCTTCTTCCCAAGTTTCTAACACCAAATCTTAGAGAACAGTATATTCCTGCCTATAGCATTTAAAACAAAGGTTAGAGGGAAAAAAGTGTACCTGTAAGACAAAAAAGGTCAGAGGACACCAGGTACCCACATCACAAGCATGATATAACCCACTTGAAATTCCACTAACTGTAAATATCACCCATTCTGCCAATGCCTGTACAAAGAAATCATGACCTCCTTGTCAAAAGAAAAAAATAGGGCTTGCGCTTCAATCAAGTTTAGCGGCTGAATCAAGTCATTAAGATTCAATAATCAATATCGACAAGTTCTAAATGCCCAAAGAATAGGTACAAATACAAGAAACCTCCCTGGTATGTAATAACCTACTTGAGTTTTCTATTTCACTAGACCTCTCAGTAGGGTTGTTAAATATACGAATTCGCCATCATTGGTCAGGATATGATGAAAATTTTCTAAATTTTGGAATTAAGTTAAACCAGTTTTATGACATCAGTTTAAAGTCCATATAAGATAATCTTATCGAAGAGAGCAGTATTGTTGTAAATCTCAGGGAGTGTTTCTTTTATTTGGAAAAATATATAATTACTTTGTTGCTAGAAGTCTTGAGTTATAGTTAATCAAAGTCAAAAGATAATTATAAGTACGAGCATTACCTTCTGTCGAAGAGCCCAAAAGGCAGGAAGTACTGCTGCAGCATTTGATGCGATAAGAAAAATTGATTGCCATATGTGCCCTATGCCAATTTTCAGCCAGAGAAATAGATAAAAGAACTATTGTAGAGAATAATACTGAGTCCTGGAGCTAGTTTCCAATGAGAAAAATTGCTTTGTTAAATAAAACAAAGTACACTTTTTTTTTTTCTCTGACTTGTCTCATGGAGCTGAGAGCTGTGGCAAAATAGCAGTCCCCTGCAATAGTTTGACCTATCGACCGAGGCCATCATTGACTCCGAAACTTTCAGATTTGTGAATTTTTGTTATTTATTAGAGGGATATACAGCTCCAGATTAGAGTCAAGTTTGTAAAATTACAGCTGTTTTATAAAACTAAGAAGCCATCTAACAACTGCAAGATCAGACAAACTAACTACATCTGCTTCAGGGCCTATGCACATAGACAAGCTTACATTGTTTTCAAGAACATCTCTTCATTTAAATAGTATAAAATTTTGGCAAATTCTCATTAAATGGATCATCTATATATATTTTTTTTTTCTCCAAACTAGCAGATGCTGTTTTTGCACATTTGTTAGACACCTAACATTGCTTCCTGGTCGAGAGTTCATATTACAGGCTCTATGACAAACGGATCACATTCAATGAGAACAAATCACCATAGCAATTTTGGAACAATGAGCAACAAAAGTTAGCAAAGACCAACTGCAAAGACAACATTTTCATATAACCTTAAGATAATGCATACCATGATGTGATATAATTTCAATGCTACAGTCAAAGCCTCCATGGGTTCGATCACACGAGCAATAGCTGAGGAAAAATTAATATCACCACATTATACCAATAATAATGACTGGAAAATTCATAAACTAAGGTGTCAGCTATCTTTCTGATTAAGAAATTTAAACGTAGTTGATAAGAAAAACCGTAAGGGGAGGGTCAAACATAAACCTGTATAGTGTTAATCCACTAGCATCATAACTAGTTTCGCATTTCCCATGTGAGGAGCATCTTCTTGGGCATCTTTCAAGGGAGACGGACATGGTAGTCTGAAATTTGGAAGCACTACTGGTGGTGTTGAGATGCTTTAGTCCAAAACCCCAAGTTCCTTCTCTAATGTACAAAACATAAAAATCAACCTTGTCTTCACTCGAATTATATAAGTTGAAAAACATGGAACCATCACTACTGCTTGTCCTGTTTGCATAATAATAGTCCCAGCTACTAAGAGATGGTAATCCGCCGAATCTAGCATACACTTCATAATTAATCTGTGCATCTGATGTTAATCGAATGTGGATATTTCCTCCAGCTGCACCACGAGGAATGTCCAAAATAAAATAAGTCCATGCGTTATCTGGTTCTCCGCCAACCGAGGTGTTGGTTAAAAGTGAATCCAGAGGAAAATTGGCTGAATCAGAAGACACTTTTCCACTAACAGGTAAATAGAAGGATCCAAAGGCGCCTGAACCTTTACTCAGAACCGTCTGCAGACAACCATTCTCAGCTTGTCAATAAATTATTCCTGCGAATAAGTTTCTTGAAAAAATCAACATAAGGATAAAATACTACAGAAGATAAGCTGTTTATAAACTAGCTTTAAAGCAAGAAACTAACATGAATAAAAAAATCTAAAATAAGTGACTTCATCTAATATTGCAACATGCAGATTATATCCCTTTACCGAAACCTTGACCTGTTTCTGCTTAGTGAAAATGATCTGTCAAAATTGTTCTTTAATCAATATTTTTTCCATACACCCATTAGTGCAAAGTGCAAACTAACTTGTAAGTTATATAATTTCTTTTCATCTTATGCTTAATATCTAATTATCAGTCATCATAACAGAATAACATCAAAAGAAAACAGATTACACAGTAATGTCCATTTCTAGACTAACATTAGTCAAGTGAGTATGTAATCATCACTTCATCCTAATCCTCCCAACCAACGTGTACAAGATACCAAGTTTAATGAGGAAATTGAACGAATTACCTATTAATTCAAAGAAATGGATACTTTCAAGAAATCTCATAGAAGCAGAAACAAATGTATCAGCAAGCCTACCTGAAGGGTGTATATTTCCCATGTACAATTTGCTCCAGCTTTCCCCGCTGGGCATTCATGCAGTTTTGATTGCATCGTGTAGCAAACTTTTAAGTCAGTATCTGGACTCCCTCCAAGTTCTTTTGAGAGGTTTATAGGTATAACAGTAATGTACCAGCGACCAACTTTCGGAAAGTGAATGACCAAAGGATCTTTGTTTATATTACTGGAATAATCATGCAGAGTTTCTGAAGGTATTGCACCATGCCGTGCAAAACACATTAAATTAATATCACTACTGTTCCTGGTGTTATTTGATGATGTTACATTTAACCAAACATCCATTGCCACAATTTCTAACTTTTGTGATACTCCCACTGCATCCAAAGAGTATACATTTTGTTCCCCATCTCCATGACAAGAAGATTCAAAATTATTTTTGCATGAAATAACATTTTCAACTGTTCGGTTGTACAAATCAGCTTCTGAAGAATTTTCTGCAGGACTGTAGCTATCAGACAGAGCACAAGAAAGTGGGTAAATTGTCTGATTGCAATACTGGCCCCACATGGTTAGGGTTGTACATCCTTCCACAGTAATGTTGGCACTGAAGGAGTATGATGAGCCGCGATTAATCTGCAATGTTTGCGTAGTAGCCTTAATTAAGTGTTCAGATGAATGCAAAATTCATGAATATCCATTATGAAGGCAAAATTCATGAATATCCCTTCACTGAAAAGCAGAAAGGAAAATTAAAAAAACAGCAATAACTATAATGTCTATTATAAGGATTAAGGACACACTATTAATTGAAATTTTTTAAAAACGTTAGATCAGATGCCTCTGCAGAGGGAGCTGAATCACTCAGATGACAAATTTAAGCAATAGTGTGTGGACTGTCCTTGATTTACAACCAATGCACAAGTGCCAAAAGTTTGCTTGAGCTAATTCTAAGACCTTTTATGAGGTACCAAAAATGTAGCTCTTATCAAATCAACATGGAAAACCACATAATCAGCTTCAACTTTTCCAGTGGTTTTCAAAACCAAAGCTTTTCAACCACATTCCATTTTTAAGCATGGCTACCCTGCATATTTCTCAATTACCCAGTTCACAATGATTTATAAAATAAAAAATAGAAAAGTATAAAAGGCACCATGACTACAATAATTGGGTGAATCAATGGTTTCAACACCATGACTAACTACAATAAAAAAATTAAGGATGATAAAATATACCATCTTTGATTGTGTTCTTGTAGGTCCAATGCCATTGAAAAGACCAAAATACCAAACTCCTGGAGAAATCTGAACAACAATTTCATCAGACCCAGAATATAATTTTTTCAAAAAGAAGAAAAAAATCACGAAAGAAGCTGTGAATTGTACCATTAGCATAATCCCTCCCCAAAAGTTATATATTTAACATACAAAAATTAGTAATATTATAAGTAATAGATTTGATGAGACCTGCTCATTTGTCAACTTCACGGTGAAATTTTTAGACATGGGATAGCACTGCTCTGCACTCTGAAGAGCTTGTATTTCTTCGAACGAACCATTATAGAAGGGAACTATAACTGCCATAGCAGAAAATCTATTCAACACTCTTTTCAATCATAATTTGATTAGAATTTGAAGGAAAGATAAAATAAGAATGGGAAAATTGAAAATCTAAATTCATCTAAAACAAAAAACCAAAATCATGCAATAGAGAAAAGATCCACAAACAGATAAGTTGAGCATACAAACAGTACTTAGTTAACCAGACACATGGACCAAACCATGTTAAAGAGAAACAATATTGAGTGTACAAAAAGTTGTTGAATTTTTGTACATGTTAAAGAGGACCAAATCATGTTAAAGAGACACTCTGACCAAAGCATGTTAACTAATAGTCGATAAACAATGTTTTCATAAAGAACTCAGCAAGCAGAATCTTTGGGGATTCCTAATTCTAAATTGGTGAAAAGGAAATAATCTTAGCGGCGTGAGACATCTGTTGAGTTGACTCTTGGGGAATACTTTTAATATGCATGTTGACCAGAAATGTAATGTCACAGGACAAAAAGCACAAGATAGAGCAGAAAGATGCATGTGGATGGAGTGAAATATATTTACACATACTTCAGTTTAATCAATTTATCTAAATCTAGATGAGATATACCTGGACGGCCGGAATCTGTTAGAGAAGTGTTGACATCTGGCAGTGGGGGGCTACCATCTCTGAAGCAAATCAATGGCAGTGTATTTTTAGGAACCTTTTCTATGTTTACAGTACCCTGAGAACAGTATGAACTATAAGCAAGGATGCAAAGTAATCATAATGTATTAAAATTAGAATTTTAATGAATTTAGAGGCATGTTTTGTAGCACAGCTCCAAATTTTAATTAAACAATGAAACAGTGAAAGGGAAAAAGGTATATCAAAAGAAAAGAACTGGAAAAAAAAATGTTCAATTGGGAATCAGCTATCAGACAGTTCATGATATACCTTTCCAGTTTCCACCTTACATAAATAAGACATTAAGTGCAAAAGAAATACTTTTTAAAAGGAAAAAGAAAAAGTGGGAGATTAAACCCTGATAAATATACTTACAATGTCTACGTCCGAGTTCATTGCTATAGACATGGAAGAGAACCATGGTGGCAATTCAACTGGAGCAAGGAAAAACACCAAACCAGTAAGATATTGCATAATTAGACACTACATATCTGATATTAAATTTAAACAAATTAACCATTTCACTAAGCACCCTTAACAATTCTATATCTTTGTCACCATATATAATTGACAATTGACTTGGCTAAATGAAATGAAAATAAGATGTCTATTTCATGGTGAATGCATAATTATGCCACTTGCAATAGCTGAATAAACAAAAATGTGAGGAAAAACATCACATTCACCTAATGAGACTAAATTGCATGAGATGTCTCCCAGCCAAAGCCCCCTGATTATAAAAAAATACAAATCAAACAAATATATCCTCTCATAATGCGGTGTCAGGCTGTGATTCATTGACAAGAGCAACAGAACTAACATAAGAATCTGTGAAAAGATTTAAGGGAAAAAAATCACTCATTACATGATGGTCGACATAAAAAGGAAATGCTGAAATCAGCTTACTTGTGACTCAATTAAAGCCCAAGTCAAGAAACAGAATGACAAATGTTTCAAACTTAGTTTCGAGCATGATCACATATAAAGTTATTCTACACGATTCTGAAACCAGCAAGTCAGCTCTAGTAGCTAAACATTGTAAACTTGCTCAATGAATACTATCATAACAGTCCTGACCAAAAATTAACAGATCTTTTCCAGAAATATTACATATGATACATCAATGAATATTTACAAAAATAAAAGAAAAAAAAAATATATATATATACATATGCAACTGTATTTACCGAAATTTAAAACAAAGGTGCAATTACCAGTGACCATCCAATTATCTGAATTTCACGAAATATCATTAAATTTGACCGTGATCATTAAACACAACACCCCCCATGTTAAGAATTTTAAACACAAACACTCCAAAAGCTAGAAATATAACACAATTTAACAACAAAAAATCAACGTACTTCAAATTCTTCAAAAAAAATTAATCTTGTTTGCCTTGACCCATCAATCATTACACCCCATACTCCTTCCAAAACCATTTAAGCACAGAATTAATCAACCAAATGCTTAAAAGGGTCATTGGAAAGCAACTCATTCACCTCTAATATAGCGCACGTCAAATGGCCTGAGCGTGGTTGGTGGGTAGCTGAAGCTGGAGACAGTGAAGCTGTTGAACGGACCCAGTTCGTCGTATGAATAACAGTGGCCGAAGAAGAATAAGCTTAAATAAAGCAGGAAATGACAGAGATTCAAATAGGAAGAGGAGCACAGAATCGAATTCGAAGCCATGACTTCTGATTCTTGGAACAAGGAAAAGAAAATAAAGAAATGAGATTTTAGTTTATTAAGAAAATTTAAGAGTATTTAAATACTTGGTTTATTGGGTGTTTAATGGTAAATTGACCGAGTTTCGGACGCGGACGACTTTGACTCGTGCAAGTCATCCTTGGACCTTGGCTAATGGCTACTGTTTTTTCTCTCTCTTTTTTAACCTCGTAACAACCACGCGCTTAGCGTTATAGATTTGTTTTTTTTGAGTTAATTATACTTATACCCCATGAGGTTTACCGTCTTTTCACGTACACCCTCTAGAGTTTCAACAATTACACATACACCTCATGAGGTTTCAAAACTGTTGCATATAACTCTCTATAGTGAGATGAAAAATGATGAAAAATTATATAAAGTGATATGCTAAGAGGTTAAATGGCCTAATAAGATTACTCAAGGTGTAAGATCCAATTTCAATACAAATATTTTCTTTTTTGTTTATTTATTTTTTTCTCTTGTAGGGGTTATATGCAATAGTTTTGAAACCTCAGGGGTGTATGTGTAATTTTTGAAACCCTATAGAGTGTATGTGAAAAGACGATAAACCTCAGGGAGTGTAAGTGTAATTAACTCTTATTTTTTTTATCAAAATAGGGTTTTAGAAAAAGAGAGAACAAAAAGAAAATCCAGCAAAAATTACAGAAAAAAGAAAGGATTTATTTTAGTTCGAAATGGAAAATAGCATGAAAAATCGATTCAAACGCTCAAGTCGGTGCGGTTCACTTTTTAATAAGTTAAGCGATCAACACGTCTAAAATTATTCGCCACTTTCATCCCTATCTTAAAAATTGTTGGTCAGTTTCTATCCTAAAATCGTATAAAAAATTATACTTATAATCTTTTGAGTTTTTGTTATCAATACAAAACACACAAAACATAAATCATTTAGAATCGTGTTCAACCAATAAATTGTTCAACATTTTTAATCCAACTCTAAAAATGTCGATCAGCCCTGTGAAAAAAAAAAAAAAAAAAAAACATTGATCGCTTGGCCCTCATTTGATTGCTAGGTCCTGTAAAGCATTGCCATTAATTTTAGGCATAAATTCAAGAAATAATTACCCATAACTACACATTTCCTATGTTTTTTAACTTGTAGTACCACTATTATTAATATATAATAATTAGGTTAGTTTTATTAACAATTAGGTTAGTTTGACTGCATGGGCTTTAGTTGACTGCAGCTTGACTGCAGCTGAGTGGGCTGCTTAGCAGCTACGTGTGTTAAGTGATGCCAATTTTACAATTTTACCCTTATGACAGTTTTTAGTTATTTTTAACTTATCTGCTTCTTTACTCGCAGTTGAAATCTGTTTGCACTCGTTTCTCTCTTTCGATTTTGCTCTAGTCCGATCTTCGTCTGGTCCGATCTTCATCTGGTTCGATCTTCCTCTCGTTCGATCTTCATACGGTTTGATCTTGTTGTTCTTGATCAATTGCTAGTTTTACGGTTCGTATGCTATTGATTTTGATGCTAGTTTTGATTTTTTGTTTTGTTTAAATTTATAGGTATTTTTCGATTGCAGTTGAGTTTGTTTAATTGATTTTCATGTTGATTTTCAGTTTAGGTATAGTTTTTGTTATTGAATTTGATTTTTGTTGACAGTATTATGTAGTTTTGGATTTTGAATTTGATTTTTATTGACAGTATTATGTAGTTTTGGATTTGCATGTTGATTTTTGTGTTAGGTATAGTGTTGATTTTGAATTTGTTAATAATTTATGTAGTTTCAGTAGCATACGTGCTTAATAGCTTGCTTTTATTCACTTTTTTGTTGAATTTTAATTTAGTAATATTATGCAGTTTCAGTTCTGCTATTTTGTGCTTGATAGGTTGCTTTTATTGACTTTTAATAGTTTTTGTCTTTGTTTGTTTAGGTTATAGGAATGGTTATGTAGTTTTTGTTGCAGTTGTTAATAATTTGATTCATTTTGCTCTGTTTTTGTTTAGGTTATGGCAATGGAAGGTTTTAAGTTTGCTAGATGCACATATGGCGATGATGGTGTTATGCTTGGTTTGCTGGAGAGTACTACGTATATGGGACTGTGCCTTGAGTTGTGTTCCAGATTTAAGAAACTCAAACCTGATCGGTTTGAGTTGAGGTATTCTTTTTGTGACCATAAGATGATTAAATTGGAGTCTGATTTGGACATTCGAATTATGTTGACTGTGTTTGGTCTGATGAATACTAGTATTGTTGATATTTCAATCAATGATAAAATCGATTTAGATGCTCTTGTTGTTGATAAAAATTGCTCGTCATCTTCATCGAATAAGAGTATGGTTGTTGATGGTAGTTTTGATGAGAGTGATTATTTAGGCAAATTTGGTTCTGGTGAGGTTCGTCGGTATCTCTCTACTGACTGGGAGGGCTATATCTGTGAGATTGGCCAAAAATTTGAAGGAGGTGCTATAGAATTTCGTGAGAAGCTAATCAAATATGCTATTGAGTGCGGTTTCCGATTTGTATATGTTAGGAATGACAAAAAGAGGGTCTCTGCTGTGTGTTTCAAGAAGGAATCAGATGGTTGTGATTGGTCTGTGTATGCTTCTACATCTGCTCTGAATGGTTTCTTTTATATTAGAAAGTTAAATAATGTTCATACATGTACTGGATTGGTTCGGGAGCAAAAGAACAAGCTACTTGGAGGTCGTATTGTGTCTAGTTTGCTGAAAGAACAGGTTCAAGCTAATCCATCAATTAGGCCAATCGACATTATGAAGGATTT
>QANW01002213.1:35673-54507 GCA_003254865.1 Dryas drummondii | reverse complement strand
TTTCGAGTATTGTTTCAAACCTAACCAGGATTTTCCCTCGAGGGGAAGCGATGAACGTATGTGACGCTTACCCCCTACTGTACTCTTGTGAGTGCAGATAATCCAGTTGTTGGAGACCAAGATTGAGGTCGTGGGTGTGGCACTTGCAGCTTGTCAGTTTCAGTCTTGCTATCTGGTTTAGATCCTTTCTTTGGATCCGTGGTGGTGTTTCTCTTTCATCCTCGTAGGTGGCATATCCCAATGGCTATCCATGAGTCCAATTTGTTGCACCACTTTGTTGAAGACTGAATCACTCTGGCGTGGGTTGGACTATCCTGACATATCTGTTTATCTACTGTTTACTATGTAGCATTAGGGTTAGTGTATTTGAAACATATAACCCTCACGGGTTGGTACTCTTTACTATTATTTATAATATGAGGCATTTTCATTAATTTCTTCCGTTGTATTTTTACTACTCTGATCCAACCCGGGTTCTTCAATAAAAAGGGCTTAACTCGTTTTAGAGAGCTTGGGAATATAATACTCGGGGTAAGGGGTATTATAGTCTCAGGATCTTTAAGACGGGTGCCGCTGTGGTGTTCCCAGTTTCGGGGCGTCACAGGAACACAACAAATTATACTGAAAAAAAGTAGATCTCAACANGGGTAAGGGGTATTATAGTCTCAGGATCTTTAAGACGGGTGCCGCTGTGGTGTTCCCAGTTTCGGGGCGTCACAGGAACACAAC
This sequence comes from Dryas drummondii, assembly GCA_003254865.1. Taxonomy (NCBI): domain Eukaryota; kingdom Viridiplantae; phylum Streptophyta; class Magnoliopsida; order Rosales; family Rosaceae; genus Dryas; species Dryas drummondii. Next base: position 53,778 of record QANW01002213.1, on the reverse strand, counting down.
AAATTATACTGAAAAAAAGGTAGATCTCAACAATGAACAACCAGTAAATGGCCCAACACTAACCAAAAGGCAAAAATAAAGATTATTAAAACCAAAAGGGAGATGAGATGATTGACTTGATTTAATTAAAAACATATGAACAAACAAAAATATTTGGATGATCAAGGAAAGCTGGGCACCGTAACAACTTCTCGCGAAAAGATAAAATTTAACTTCACGTCATTTTTGCAATCATGAGCTCCATGATTTTATCAATTCCCTTCAGTGATTACACAGTCAACAGTTCCAACTGACCAAGCCATGTATGTATCTTAATTAAAAGATAAGGCTTCAAAGTTGAAAATTAAAAATACTGGCCAGGGTCAATGTACCCTTGGATATAGGCTTGCTACCCTACTAAATAAGTATTGCACATTTAAAGTTGTCCACTAAATCATCAATTGTAAAAAAGTGTATGCGGTTATGAAAAGCGCATGTCATTTGCCTTTTTTTTTTTCTTCATAAAATTAAAATGTTTAATGCACATAATTTTGTGCAGAAAGTTGATAGTCAAATTATAAAATGTTTTCACATTCATACACAAAGGTAAGGTAGTTACATATTTGAAATTGTGATGATTTGAAACATTTGTTTAGCTCTTTAACTAAATGCCTTTTGATTTAACACAACCAGTTTTTGATGAAAATAGACATAAGACAATTGGAAATTTGATCCATTCACTCTCAACCTTTCTCTATTTGTAATTAATTTATTAAAAACTTGTTTAATCAAAAGTTTGATTCCCACCTAGACCTTTCATAGCTGCATGAATTTCACACCACATTCAAAGCATAATTTTTTTTATTTAGAAAGGTTAAAATGGATTAAAGTATGATTGCTTACATCATAGAAAAACTTTACAGGCATGAAGACATCATGCACAGATTCAGAAAAGAAAGAGGCAACACATACAACTTATAGAATTGCATGAAATCTTAGAATCATTAGTGACCCATGAACACAAAAATAAAAAGCCAATTAAAAGAGGGAAAACTGTTTATTTGGGTGGTTAGACAATACAAATGAAAACTGATAGGTACCCCAACCAAATAATAAACTAATACCTAATTTACAAAACTTGTTTAAGCAAGAAATTTACAAAATATCCTTAAGCAAGGGATTTACCAAAGTTCTTTAAGCAGAATAAACTGATAAAATTTATAGAAAAATACCTCAACCAACTAATAAACTGATACCTAAGGATGGTCTGACAATCAAATTGTAGTCAGTTATACAATAAAATTGTATACATTATTTGTGAAAAAGAGCAAATGCATATTGAAATTATATTACAAATTTAAAAGAACAAAATATAAGATACTGAAAAAGATTGGAAAAAAATTTACCTCTTAATACAATTCATGCACAATTGTTTCAAAAGAAAAATAGCATCACCTACAAACCACAATAGTGTTTTAATTAAAAATGACAAATGTGTCTATTCCAATGGCATAACCAAAAGAAAATCCAAAGGGAAAACATAGCCTAACAAAAAACTAAAAAGATCAATAAAATTACACAATACAAACAAAAGACCTCACCAAAAATCAAGTAAAACCAGCAGCAGAAAAAAAAAAAAAATGAACTCCATGCACCTGAACACACTCTCCAAAGGAAACCAAACTACCTTGAACCCAGATCATTTCCACAAACTCTAACCCACAGTAACCCAAAATCATGCACATGTTAAACCATGCTTAACTGACTGAACACATGCTTAAGACAGCCACCAACAACCCATTTGGGGACCCAAAAAAAAAACACAGAACAACCACCAAAATTCAATCTCATCTTATAAAGCTCTATAAAATGCAAAACAGACCAAGGAAAAACATTAAATGAACACATATAATAAAGAAATTTTGACACATTAAGCAAAAAATTATGAAAAAAAAAAAGACAAACTTAACAAACACAAACAAATGAAACCGATGAACATGCACAGTTTAATTGGCCTCTCTGAAAAACCATAAAAAACCCAGAAACAAGCAACAGGCTTCAACTAAAAGCAGGACAAACACAACAAAGATAAAAAACAACCAATCATCCAACAAACCTAAAACGGAAAAGATGAAAACATAAGAAAGCATAAGAAATGAGAAGCTGACAGTTACCTAGAAGAAAGATAAGCTAAAATCGCACCAACCCAGTAGAAAAAAAACCAAAGAAAAACCAGAAATGAGAGAGGGAGGCTTATCTAAACAAAAAAAGGTGATCTTTGAATCAGCAAAACAAATCGACGGTGTAGAAGAGGACAGATCAACACCGAACAGTAAACTCTCCATGGTGAAAGGAGCCTGATACGAAAAAATCAATCAATCAATTTAAAAAAAAAACTTAGACATGAGATGAAATATCTCCAAAGTGCGTACACTTCATTTTGACACACAACCCACTAATGAGGAGTAGGTGAAAATCCTTGGCAAGTTTAGTTAGATCTTCACCAGACCAAAGCGATCCTTAGTAAACCAAATCACCCGCAGCAAAAACCTCAAACCAATCTAGTCAGTAATTGTATGTTTTATCGAAGAGGGAAGAACACCTGCCTGGGCTGTTTACATCCCACAAAACAATGGGCCAAAAAACATAAGAAATCCCAAGAAAAGAAATAGAAATCATAAGGGCAAAGAAGACTGAAACCACAAAAAGCAGGGGCACAAGAGTCATGAACATGCTTAGGAACAGTAAGTTTTGGATTCAGCTTTAGTATATATTAAATTTTTGATATCTTGAAACTCAAAGTGTTGATTTAATCCACACGTTCCAATCTATACAATGATATTCTCACCTTATGATTATGCACCTATTTTAATTTATTTAGTTACACATTTTGTTTGTACACTTCATGTTCTCGGATCACATGCATGCTTATACTTGTATGCCTATGTGCTTGTTACTTATGCATGAAAAGGAAGACCAAATGACTAAATGTTTGATCCTATGAACCCTAGAGATACTTGGCTAAGTTGACTAGGACTAGAACCCTAGGATTACTTGGAGAAGAGATAAGAAAAGTGACTTTAGCATAGGATGATGATCATGATTGAGTGTGGTTTCAGGTTTTGAAGGAAAAGAAAATGAAGTGATGGGTTTTAATTAAAAGGATTAAGTAAAGAAAAGCCTTGGATTGAATAATGGGCTGTTAAGCCTAGTCCAATAGGGTAATTATCCATTTAAATAGGCCTTAAGGGATTGGTGCCAATAAGAAGCCCTCTTGGAAGACTCAAAGCTTGACAGCCACCTCATAAACCCCTCCCCACGCCAAAACAAAAAACTAAAGAGGTAACTCTTCGTTTTCCCTCCAAACGGGTATAACCTTCTCGTTATAAGTCAAACCCTTTCAAACAAACTTTTCTCACATTCATTCAGAAACTAACGAGAGAGAGAGAGAGAGAGAGAGAGAGAGAGAGAGAGAGAGAGAGAGAGAGAGAGAGAGAGAATGAACTAACTTGCTAAAGGAAAGATGAAAAGTGCAGCCTGCACTACCTTTCGAAGGAAACTTTGGTAAGAACTTCAATTTTGTTCCTTAAATTCTTGAAAGGTTGAGTTTCTGGGATTTAGGTATTTGTTAAGTGGCTAGGGATAGTGGCTCCTAGAAAATCCAAAGGTTTACATGTTTTAATCCTTGTTTGGCAATTTTATTTCTTTTGACCTTGACTGCTTGTTTTCAAATTCTGTATTGATTTAGAAAAGCTTTGATTTTGATTTTTTAGGATTTGAAACTAGACATCTTAATCTTTATTTTGAGTCAAGAAACATTTAAATCCAACATGTTATGAATTTATAATGGATTTTGCAAGTTACACTTAAATGCTGCCAGTTTCTGCATATTTTTCATTGAAAAAGTGTTAAGGTTTTGTGTACGAATTTCTCTATGCTCGAAATTTAGATATGAAATTGTTACAGTAGTTTATATGCATGATTTCAAAACTTTTCCAATTGGTTTCACTCAATTTGGAACTGTATACAAAAAAATAGCATTTTTTACCATATTAACAGTGTTCTGTCAAATTCAGTTTTCTAGTGTGAGTTTCAACTCTTCAAAAACCCTACTTGCACAACTCCAATTGCTTTGAAAATTTTCATACATGTATGTTAACATGTCAACTATCTTTCTGTGAAAATATTGTTCAAATGAGTTTTGTACAATTTTATAAAAATAGTAGAACAAACACTGCTCTTTTGGCCATTTCGAAACATTAATTTAGCATAAAACTGCAATATTTTGTTTTAAAGTTTTTTGATCTATACTCTTAGGCTGAGCAAGTCATATTTTTGATCCTCAAGGATGTTCTGGAAACAAAGGGGAGCCTATTTGCAGGGAAATTAAAATTCGGATCATCAAACCTCTTGTTTTTAAACTAAAAGCTTAAAAACAATTTCTACAGAACACCTCTTTTGTTCTTTTGACATTTGTTTTGAGTTTTAAACTTGAAAAGTTTTTGTTACATGATTTAAAACTTGTGTGAAGTCAACTGATAGTCATTAATGGATTTAGGAACTTGGATGCTACTTAACTTAGCCCATAAGCCACTTAACTATAGGAAACCCTATAACCATTTTGTAAAGGCTAGTTTTGATTTAATTATACCCTAAACTAGGACATCAACTTGCTTGTAAGTGCAGTAAGGACAAGGACTACATATCAGGTAGAGAGAGATAGTCCACTTAAACCTTATGTTTCTATTATACCTATATCTATAGCTATATGTGCTTGTGTGTGATTTCTTGTGTCAAGACTGAGAATCGAAGTGTGATCAACTGCTTTGATTATTCTTCTTATCTGCAATGTGTAAATAACCCAAGTAGTTGAGCTTGAGATTAAAGATTTGCTTTGTTACTTGAATGTCTGCTAGTTATAGGTTAAAATGAATTGGCTACTCGTTGTGTTTAAGAAATTCAACATGGTGTAGCATGTTGATGATTTCAACTTGCTTCACAAGGTTGGGAAAATAACTTATTAGATAAAATGAGATTAAAGGCTTATTGAATAATGCTTGCAAAACTGCTTTCTTTGACAGTATGCATACTTCATAAAATAAATCAACATGTGAAAGCATATTGATAATCTCAACTTGCTCTAAAGACAAATGGACTATACACTGGTTTGGTCACAATTTGGAATAAAAGTACACCTAGAATAAACTAATAGGACTTGCATAATTGTAACTACTCTAAGAATAATGTGAACTGGTTTCTTTACTTTGTTATAAGCTTGCATGATTTTAGGGGTATAAACTGAGTTGATTAAAAACTAAGAACTGCACTAATAAGGAAACTATCAGTTATCCCTTTTTGTCTCAATTTGAGTTTGCAGGATTGATGTAAGTCTGCTAGTTTAATTTATTGCTCATAATGTGATTCTCCTGCTTGCACTAGTTGAATTATGAAACATGTTTTTCTTTATGACTTGTACTATGAATTGAACATGCATATAAGGAATTTATGTCATGACATAATTTCATAAGCATATTATATAATTGGTTCATTAATGGTAGGTTTCCCTTTCGTAGGGTCTTCCTATGCATTACATTGACATTCATAGTGATTGAATCAAGAATGTATACTCTAATGTGTTTTAAGTATTTGGACTTCCTAATTAGAGATGGTAGGATAAATATTTCTTTATTCTTGGATTCAATTCCCTAAAAGTATGCATACATGTTATTCTTTATCATGGAAAAAAGGTACGCACTGCATGGTTATTTATTTTTAACATGCATCTACATTTCATAATTTTATTCAAGACTAATTGTGAAAACTAATAATCTGTGGAAGAAATTGTTATATTGATCCGAGACTATTGAGTTGTTATCTATAAATGGCACGCATGCGTTTATATTTATGACTTCTTTAAAACTAGATTATGAACATACTTAGTTTCTAGTCATGTGGCTTTAACTGATACATGGTGGAACTGCCTAGCTAGTTGTTAATGATTGATTGTGATTGAGCCACTTTAGCAAAAATATATGTTTTGTTGAAATCTATTTTGCTATTCAAAAATTAGTTTGAAATGCATGCAATTGTTGTGGACTGGTTGAGCATATGATTAGCTGTTTTGCTCATGCTCACCCCTACACAGTTTGGTAGTGCATGAAACCCTTAGGACAAATGGTTAGCATGGTGGAGTTTTCGAATTCTGAGGGGAAAGATAGCTGGTGGAATAGGACACCAAACATTGACATCCTAACACCCCCAACATCAGTAGATACCAGTGAAGAGGAGGATCCCTCTATGAATGAGTGTGTAACAAACCCCTTTTACTTTTACTTATTAGTTGACAAAATTTGATAACACAGTTACTAAGTGTCACACCCCAAAGTGGGGTCTGACATTTTGAGCATATGGTAGTGCCATATTGGTTTTTAACCTCGACACACTCTCATTAAAACCTTAATGAGAATATGCCAAGACCAATAATCAATGTATAAGACATTTAAAATACAGCAACCAGTTTCAAAGAGTGGGAATTTTTTTTTCATTTTTGATACCGGACAATCAAAATAAATTCAGTAAAGGAAGCTATGCAAAAATGATGAGCTTTTTGTAGGGCTGGGAATGGGTCGGATAGGGTCGGGCCCATATTGGCCAAACAACCGACTCGACCTGACAACCGACTTGAGCTATATCTCAAAACCAACATCCGACCCAATATGGTGGGTCGGTTGCAAGTCAGGTGTCCATCAAAGTTGGTTGAGGTCAGGTCGATAAAGGTTTTGCCCGACTTTTTTTTTATTTTTTTTTTTTCACACATTGACTGATTGGCACATTCCTAAATTCCTAATCACTTAATCAATAATCAATTACTAAAGTTCAAACAGTCAATCCTCAAAAACTTCACAAGTTCAAAGTGAATGAGTTACATATGCAAACTTCCAAATGCCAAAACATAACTAGTTAACTACATAAGTACATAACAAAATTAACAAATTAACAATTGTTTGAGAAAATTGCAATTTGGAAATTGGAAGGACATAAGGTAAGCTTGATCAAATTACGTGGTGGTGGAATTTTGGACGGAAGAATGGGTGACTTCACCGCTTGTACATGTTGTAGTTGGTGCTGCCGTTGGAGGATCGAATTGGACACTTTGCAATGTTAGGACCTCTGTAAAATCACACCAAACTAGCTTAATCATTAGAAAATAAAGGCAGCCAGCAGTTTATCAACAACCATATTATCTTCCATTCAATTTATCAACACCTAATATGGTGGGTCGGTTGCAAGTCGGGTGTCCACCAAAGTCGGTTGAGGTCAGGTTGGTAAAGGTTTTGCCCGACTTTTTTTTTTTTTTTTTCACACATTGGCTGGCTGATTAGCACATTCCTAAATTCCTAATCATTTAATCAATAATCAATTACCAAAGTTCAAACAGTCAATCCTAAAAAACTTCACAAGTTCAGAGTGAGTGAGTTACATATGCAAACTTCCAAACGCCAAAACATAACTAGTTAACTACATAAGTTACATAACAAAATTAACAAATTAACAATTGTTTGAGAAAATTGCAGTTTGGAAATTTGAAGGACATAAGGTAAGCTTGATCAGATTAGGTGGTGGTGGAATTTTGGACAGAAGAATGGGTAACTTCACCGCTTGTACTTGTTGTAGTTGGTGCTGCCGTTGGAGGATCGAATTGGACACTTTGCAATGTTAGGACCTTTGTAAAATCACACCAAACTAGCTTAATCATTAGAAAATGGAGGCATGCAGCAGTTTATCAACAACCATATTATCTTCCATTCAATTTATCAACAACCAAAATCTCTTAACCATGCTTGCAAAGTTGCAATCTTTTAATAGGCAGCATATACAATACAAGAACAACCCATATAACAGATTCATCAAATAGTAAAATAGACATTATAAAACCAGATTTATCAACAACCAAATTATTAGCAAGTAGCAACCAAAAAAATACATAAACTTACTCAACCAAATTAGTAAATAAGTGAACAATTAAGTGAGGTTACTAATCAAATTCAAGCATAATTAAGTAAAGATCAAAGGGTTTACCATTTTCAACTTCCTCCAAGGTTGAATAAAGCTCCAATTCATCTTAGGTTGGCTTCTTGTAGTAGCTAAACACATCCGTCTTGAGACAATCGTTTGTGCATATCAATGCCTCCACCATCCTAGGAGTCAAAGAACTCCTAAAAGGATCCACAACCCTTGACCCCGAGCTAAATGCACATTCGGAAGCCACACTAGAAACCGGCATTGCAAAGATGTCCTTGGCAATCTTAGCCAAGATTGGAAATCTAGCTGACTCTGCTTTCCAATAAAGCAAAAGCTTAAACTTGTTCTTCTTCACCTCTAAATGAGGTTCAAGCAAGTACCTATCAACCTCATCACTTAAGGCAACCACTTGGTTTTGCCTTAGAGATTGATGATATCTAATATCATCCTCATCCTCATCCTCATTTTCATCATCGCTACTATCCTCCTCATTCGAGTCACCACCATCATCTCTTGCTTGTCTTCTAGGCACCATCTCCTCATACTCTTTAAACATATCAATGAATATTTGTTTTACCTCCCTTGTAGCCTTTGCACCATCTCTTTATCCATCCCTATGTCACTAAGGTGAAAACCCACATAAGGCAACTTGTATCTTGGATCAAGAATAACCGCAAGATAAAGAAAACGGTTTACATTCTCCCATTTCCCCCAATATTTATCAAATTTTTTCTTCATGCTTGTTGCCACCTTATGCAATGTTTCATAACATGATTTCTTCATCTCATTTTCCATCAACACTTAGATAGCCAACAATTGTTTGAATACCAAGTGGGCGGTGGGTGTTTTAGAAGCACTTAGTTTGAGGGTGGCTTCATAAAACACCTTCAAATAGGAGACAAAATCCTTTGAATTATCTCAATCCATTGTATCCTGGCACCTAGAGTTGTTATATATGATCCTCAAAGTAGTCTTGGAACCCCGAGTCCAAGAGGCTTAACCTATCAAACACCTTAGAAAACTTCAAAGCTTGCTCCAACATAAGATAGGTGGAGTTCCACCTAGTACACACATCCATGCATACAATTGGCAACCCTCATATGCCTTCACCAAGGACAAATTCTCTAAACTTTTCTAGCCTTTGAGGTGATAATCTTACCCACTTAACTGCCAACCTAATGGGTTAAATTGAGTCATTTAAAGCATTCATCTCATCTTGTACAATCAAATTAAGCACATGGTAGCAACATCTCATGTGCAAATGAGCTCCATTATACACAAGCCCCTTACTTCTAGCAAACCTTCCCTTGAAAATTTCAATGGCCTTGTCATTGGCCATGACATTATCAACCGCAATCGTAAAAACCTTCTCTATTCCCCAATCCCCCAACAAACACTTCTCCAAAACTTTGGCAATGATGTCACCCTTATGGTTGGCAATTTGATAAAATGAGAGAATCATTTTGTTCAGAATCCAATCATCATCAATAAAATGGGCGGTGAGCACCATGTAATTAATATTTTGAATGGAGGTCCAAGTGTTCATAGTGAGTAGGGATGAGAAAATTCCCCGCTCCCGAAAATCCCCGTGGGGACCCGCCTCGATTAAGCGGGTATGGTAATACCATCCCCGTCCCTGCCCCGCGCCGTATACCCGTTTAATAAAAATATTATATTATATAATTATATTTTAATTTATTTTCTTAATTTTTATTGCATTTCTTTAAAATTTAATAGTGTTCTCTTTATGATTTAGTGTTATTGTAATATAATATGATGAATTTTAATGTATTTCATTTGTTATATTATATATTTATATTAATTTGGTATGTTATTAATAAAAAAAATTATTTTTTAAAAAATAATAGTGGCCCAGAATACCCCCGATGGGGACCAGATTACCCGGCGGGGCGGGTATGGTATTGGCAAACCAGCCCTTAACCCGCCCCATTGCCATCCCTAGTAGTGAGAGACACTCTTGTACCAATACTCAAATACTTTTAAGCTTTGTTTTCTTTTCAAGAAAACAACTCATCAAACCTATAGCAACCGTCTTGCGACAAGGCACAAGAAATTGAGGATTTAGAACTTGACAAAAAGCTCTAAACCTGGCTGCCTCTACCATATTGAATGGGAGCTCATCTATAATGATCATCTCTATCAACTTTTTTCTAGCAAAATCTTTGTCATAGTGTAAAGGAACAAGCTCACCTTTGAGGTTATTTGCCAACAATGGTTGCTTAAGGTCACGCTTGTCCACCCTAACCAGAGATTCTGAACAAACATTGAGCACGTGATGCCTCATGTTGGTGGTTCCATAGCTCTTTGACCCACAAAGATACTCTTTCAGCTTGCAATAATTGCACACTGCCATAACAGGCAAGAAGTAGGAACCATCATCATTCATCTTGTAATGAAAATGTTTCTACACTTCAGACTTCTTCTTTCCCGGCTTAAAGGTTGTTTGTGTTGTTTTAGGTCCATTGCTAGCTGTCACACTAACTTGAGGTTGTCCTTGAGAAGCTTGAGGTTGTTCTTGAGAGGCTTAAGGTTGTGAGGTTGAAGTAGAAGCTTTACCTCGTCTTTTCGTCATTCTATAATAATTCATCAAACCAAAATAAAATCAGATATTGAGATGGAAGATTTGTCCAGCAAACTAAAATCATTCATCAAATCAAAATAAAAAAGATAGATCTAACAAACTAGCTCTCAGCTTCAACAAAGCTGGAAGCAAGCTAATGGACGATGCTATATGGAAGCAAGCTAAAATCATTCATAAAACCAAACTAAAATCATTCATCAAACCAAAATAAAAATGATAAAGCAAACAAGAGGTAGTGAGATCGAACAAACATATTATCTTATTTTTTGGAGCTAGGTATATACATGCATCTTTGACATAATTATTTCATGGTTCCCATTTATACTTGAGGAGGTATTCCTTGTGAGGAAAATTAAACAAGTAAAACCATTCTCCATATATATGCAGTTCGTATAGCTGCAGAAATTCAACAGTCCTTTCTCATTTACCTTGAAAGCATCGAACGTGAAAGGTAGTGCTTTCATTTGCTTCATGATTCACTGTGTAGCAGTGTAGCACAGAGTGCATAGTTGCTGCAAGTTTAATTTTTTGTTGCATTTTTCTAATTTTCTACCTAGTTTTAAAATTTAAATAGGCTTGTATTAAGTATTAGTAGTATACATGCAGTACACTAGTATAGAGATACGAAACAAGCTACAAAGATACACAGATACAGAGATAGTGAGAATGTGAGATACTCAGCTTCAACAAACAAGCTACAGAGATACAATACAACACAGATACAAAGATACTCTGATACAGATACAGAGATACGAAATTTCCATCAGAATTTTTAATCATGACAAATTGACAATACTAACTTCCCCTTTTTCTTTCCTTTGTGGCAAACTCGATTTAGGAATTTTAGGGTTTTTATTTTCAATCAATTTCAACCCAAATCAACACAATCAATAGCAAGAGCAGAGGGAGGGGATCGAGTTGGATACCTGATTCGACCAACTACCGCAAGAATCGCCAGAAAGCTACCGGAGATTGCGCGACTTTACTAGAGCAGTGAGCTATGAGAAATGAGATCGAAGAATAGAGAGTCTGAGAGAGTGAGCAGACAGACGGTGTCACGAAGAGAGAGTGAGAGAGTGATCAGTGAGCTCTGAGCAATATATATGAGAGTGAGAGAATGAGCAGGTGAGCTATGAGTAGTGAGATCGAAGAAGAGAGAGTCTGAGGCTGAGAGAGTGATGAGAGAGAAGAAGCCACGAAGACTGAAGAGAGACTAAGAGAGTGATTTAGACTTGTGCACTTGATTTGGGTCGACCAACTCCCAAACACACAGCCCAAACACACACACACACACACACAGCCCAAAGGCCCAAAAAATGAACCTTAAGTCGGTTGTTGGGTAACCGACTTTGGCTTTTTTCACAACTACCAACCGACCCGCCTATACTGATTCGGGTGTGAACAACCGACCCGACCTTTGTGGGTCGGCTGTCAATTGCATATCGGCCCCAGAAATGGGTCGGTTGTCAAGTAAAAACTAACACATTCCCACCCCTAACTTTTTGGTATTTGGTAAGTAAAAATAAGTTCAGAATTTAAAGAGTATACCTTTAATTTCTTGAAAATAATTAAGTCAAGATGCTTTGATAAGTATAATTCCATTACTTACTTTAAAATTAGAAATCCTTAATGTACCAAAACCAAATTAATAATCCAGTTGAAAAGAAAATAGTATGTGAGCCAAGCATTCAAATCCACATATTTCACACTAAAAGCAATAAAATAAAAAGATTGGGTTAGTAACACATCCTCTTCTTCATCACTTGAGTACTCTGATGTGGGTAGTGAAGGTAAACTAATCCTTGTGGACGTCTCCCTGCTATCACATCTCCATCTTCCACTGTCAGTTATCTCCACAAAACTATGTTTCTTTCTTAAGGGTTTCTTGCAACTTAACAAACTGTGTAGGGGTGAACAACTTATCACATACTCAACTAGTCCAAGACAACTCAAGCATCTCAGTAGTTATTCAATAGCAATGTAGGTTTTATCAATGTCATTGGTCTTTGCCAAAATGACACAAGAACAAACAATCAATCAGACAAGCATTTGGCAGCCTATGTGTAATTAAAAGGGTACCAAAACATATTACTTTGAGGTATAAACATACTCAATTTCAAGAGATCATACTCATACAAATATGAGCACATATTGTATTACAAAGCAACATTAATTGTACACATAACTCTCGGGTTGAGTTTGAAAATGTAACATACAATAACATTTTTCATAATCAGCTATGTCTAAGTTTATGAAATGCAAATGCATGTCAATTTAAATAACAATGCAATGCGTATCTTTTTCTCCGTGACAAAGCATACCTGTCAAAGTTGTAAACAGTGCACTTATCCTCTAATTTGTAAATTTAATTATCTCTATCTTCATACCCTACTAATAAGTAGGTCTAGATAGTGAGATGTTTTTTCATCTAAGTAGATAAGTTTACCTACCTCTCATCTAACATATTTTTAACTCACTACAACAAAAATGTCGATAGATATCAGTCGTGGACTGATATCTATTTGGGTAGCCGTCTGATATAGCGCGTCGTGATATCTAATGTTCACATTTTAGATATCAGTTTTAAACTGATATGTAAACATTGTTTATATATCATTTTTCTTTTTCAACCTGATATCCTAAATACGAAATGGATATCCAATTTGATATTATTTCTGATATCTATAAAATCCAAGTATCAACAGGATTGGTCAATAGATATCGTATTGGATACTAATACTGACATATAACCCGATATCAATATCAGGTTTGAGGTAGAATATGATATAAAACTATAGTATCAATATCAGGTCTATAGTAGAATCTGATATATATAATCTTGATATCAATATCAGGTATGGAATAGATCCTGATATCTAAATATTGTTTTTATATCAGATCTGAGAAAGAACCTGATATCAAAGCGTTATAAAATATCAATTATTAGTCCAAAACTGATATCAAAACATCCTTTAGACCAGTTGTTATGTACATTATATATCAGTTTTTTTTCACCTAAAAAGGATATCAATACATAAATTTGAGCCAGTAAATTGAAATGGCCAGAAATTTATGCAGACACAAAATCTTTCATTCTCATTCCATATATATATTTCAATAATTACCAATAACAATATTCAAAGCTGCCCCAAAAGGTTTACAGTACAAATATCTAATAAGATAACCAAAACATGCTTGTGAAGACCTTTACAAAACCAAAACACAAGTTGTAATATACCAAATTAAAGCTGCCCACATGTACAAAATATTAGCATGGCAGCACCTAGGCTAATTAATCTGCAAATCAGCACTATGTCTCTAGCTAGTTCTAACTTTTGCCACCATTTACAAAATATTGGCATGGCAGCATGTATTCTAATTAAAAGCACCAATCTTCAATCTTCTTCCATGCTTTGCAAAATATGAACATGCTCGACAGCAAATTCTATCCACAAAAAAGGCAAACGTACACCACCTACCAACTTGTCGGTCTCAAGATAATTGAAGTTCACAAATCTCCCCATTCCACCCGCACCTCATCTATTTGATCTTGTGTGTATCCGCTTCGCTTGATCTTCAGATTGGACCACTGAAAACATCAAAGGAATATATATTCTCAAATTTAACCACAAATTCATTGATCTCACAAGTCCTATATACTGACTACATGCATGCCTTATTCATCTCAATTTTCAACTAAACATGCATAAAGAATAAATAAGGTTGCCTTTTTACTCCAGCTGCAGTTTGGACCAATTGGTAACCTGAACTTAATTAAAAGGGCACAAAGATGCAGTTTCTTCAAGTTGAACTTAGTCAAAAATTTGGGCAGTACGTATACATTACTTAATGAACCACTTAAAAGGACAAAAGGCATATCAGATTAGATTCAATTGCATTACACTTCATACTCCAAGTATTCAATCCAAATGTATGAACAACATAAAGGCAATACAATCTTGGGCCATGCAGCTGGTTCAAGTATCCAAAATCATAGATTAATTGACAAAACCACACAAGGTTAACAGAGACATGGGCCATGTTTTTTATGACATCTAATATAGCACTTACACTTGTGATTTAGTAATAATTTGGAAAACTATCAATCTGTTAGTAGAATTGCTTTGTTATTACACATACAAAAGAGCATTGATCTAATGAAAACCTAAATTTCTACAAGCCACTTTCATAAAAAAGTGATAAGGCCCTCTAATTCTTCACAGGACAACTCCATAGATTACCCATGAAAAGAAGAGAAGCAGCAACAAAAAGAACATTAAAGGTTGCAGTAATGCACTACCAACTAATACTGACACACATGTGTCTCCGCGTGTGGTGTGTACATTTCAAAGGTTAACATACCTTAATGGCTACCTTCAGCCCCTTCTTTGCTGTTATTGAGTATACGGGTCAGAACCAATCAAATATTTTAAGTGCAAATCACTAGCAGCAGCGAGAAAAAAATGCAAACCACAGCAACAACTGCACAACAAAATCAAGTGAATGTATATGAAATTAAATTAGAAGCATACCACTCCAGTTTCATGGTTAACACAAGTCATGTTAATCCGTTAATAAAAACGAACACTGGGTGGCTTCTCTGGGTAATCTTTATCACAGAACAGCTTCAACTGATAGATCCAACCTTCATGTACAGTCTGGAGAAAAGAAAAAAACATTTGTTGCATTAGACAAAAATCAAATGCAATAGGCGAATAACATTTAAATAACTTAATAGAAGCTTAATACATTTGAGAATATGATGACTAAACAACAAAATAATGCCTATCCTATCAAGGGGGAGAGAAGAATGAATTAACGTCCTAAAAGATTCTGTGAGGGGGAAAAATCAACATGTTATGATGGGATAACCCCAAAAGATTCCTGTTAAATTTGAAAAGTTGGAAGACCGAAAGCTTCTCCATTTTACTCAAGAGATTTTAGAGCCCAAGTCAAATCCTCGCTCCACAGGCAAATCCCCTGCACTTCCCAAAATAGATAATTGAAAAAAAAAAAAAAAAGGACTGAATAAGTAGCAGAAATTTGTATGCATGTGCAAGGAACTTACATCACTTATGAAAGATGAGTAAATATTTAAAGTAAAGGTACAAAATGATGCATACTTCAGCATTTGCTAAAAGATGAGCAAATATTAGTTAGCTCAGCCCATGCTGAACACTAAAGCAATGATACCTATGTGTGTATTTGCAGGTGCCATATATGCATGTGCAAATGGGTGTCCAATCCAAAATCTAAACCCTTCATTAAGCTTTAAGCCATCTATCAAGCTACCAAGAACCACGTGGACTTGACTCTGGACTCCACAAGAGGTGGTGTGGATTTGATTGGTTCTGACCCCTATACTCAGTAACACTAACAACAATATTTTAAGTCTAGCTAGTGTATGACATGGGCGTGTGGTGAATGCTAATGCAGATATTCTCATCCCATCTGACAACAGTAATTTTGTGTTGTTCAATTTCATTAATAATGCAGAAACAAACCATTTCCATTATAAAGAAAGCCAAACGCCATATATAGGAATTCATATGCAAATCTACATATCATAGATAATACATATATATAAAAAAAAAAAAAAAAAAGTTAAAGCACACAAATGATAAACCATTCACATGCAAAGGGAGTAGCTAAATTAGAATGCTAAATTAAGCAACTAAGTATGACCAAGCAATAAGGAAATTAGAATGCTAAATTAAGTCCACATGTATCCTCTAATAAAACTAAGTATGACCAACTTATCAAGAAGCTACACGAATTAAGAAGAGATTCAGCAGCAGAAAAATTAAAGAGCAAAAGGCATACTGAATCAAACATTCAACAAGACATTGTAGGCCTGCTGAAAGGCTTTGAATTAACATTCATGTTCAAAAATATGCAAGAAAGAGAACATATCAGAAACAGAGATAGACTCTCATTTCCAAAAGTGCCAACTAGTAATTAAGTATACTGTATACCCAATAGCTAGAAAAACTTACAATATAATTCTTCTTGTTCTTGTGCAGAGTTCTAGCTAATAACGCAAACTAGCTTATGCCTTGTCCATCATATAACCTTGTAAATAAAGGCAAAAATACATGAATTGACATAGAAATAGACATACATGAAACTAAGAACACTCAAGATTACTATCCTACATTTATCTTAAATATTCTACACAGCTTGGTTTTACCTTCCTTTTTTCATAATTTTATAATGCAGCTTCATTTGCACAACATTGACTTAAAAAGACTAGGGGCCGCATGGCATTGTTTTCCAATAGAATACAACAGTGCCAATAGAACTACTGAACACATAGAAGCCTAGAAGACTTTTGTTAGACACTCCATCAAGAAACTAGTCTGAGAATAAACACTTTGGACTTATGCCAAACCTATATACATGTCAGGCCATGAGAAACCAAAACCTCACACACATTATATCCCATTAGAGAGAACAAAATAAACCAAATACAGGGTATATAATTGTACCTTAGCAATGCCTCAAGAACATCAACCCTCAAGATTATTTGATTTTCCTTGTTGTAAACACTATTAAATTAATGTTAAACCAACCTGATCAGACTAATTAAATTAATCGCAAAGGAGAACCATGTTTCTAGTCTCTAGATATACGAAGAGAAAAAAAAATGAATGGAAAATTGGAAAGCTTTTATACCTGAAGGCCAGCCATGCCAACAGTAGCTCCAATCAAAGATCGAACTGCAGGATGTATGTCAAACTTCTTTGTTGACCACCACAAAGTGCCAATTGAACATAAAGTTGCAGTGGCAAGGATCCGATGGTCAAGCTACAAATAGGGAAATATAGATGTGAAGCTATGAATTATAAAATGCTAATATAGTAATATATATACATTTCATCTTCAAGAAGCCAATACAGTATATAAGACATAGGAATTCCAAAATTTTAAAAAGCATAGTCACCTAAAGAAAATATAAGCTCAGGGGCTAAATTATGTGCCCAAAGGTAATGATTTGATGACAATTAATATATTCAACAGTTTTGTTAGCGAAGGAAAAACTTGAAATAATACCTCTTCCCAATTGTTCACTTCTTTTTATTGTAATATTTTAACTTTTCTTATTATTATAAAAGCAACCTTAGTGCTAACATATAGCAATGTTAAGATTCTAATCGCTAGAATATAATCTTTGGTCAGTGAAGATACCTGCACAGTAGATGTATTCTCAAAAAAGTTCCGGATTAGTGGCTTCATGTCAAAAACATCCTCGGGGATCCATGTGTCCCCCATCTTTGGAAAAGTATTATAAGCATGCCCCTGGAAATCCACATATAAGCATATTTATAATAAATTACTCAGCAAAAACCACATATCATCCATTTAGTTAAATGTAAAAGGCAAGAAAACAAATTGTGAATTACATACACCACCATTTCCTGCAACAAATGCTCCTGAGATAGCAGTAATTCCGACAAGTAAGCTTACAGGAAGAGCAAGTCTCTTCACTTTTCTGCCCCACG
>QANW01002213.1:8069-35539 GCA_003254865.1 Dryas drummondii | reverse complement strand
AAACCAAGCCACAACCCCGTTTTCATACCCAAAATTGATGTGGGAAATTCATGGAACTGATAAATATTAAAACCTTCAAATTGAAGAAAAACCGAAGGAAGTAATTTCCCTAACCTCAATCGTGCCCCATGATCTCGGAAATTTAAGGAATATATACCCTAACTTTAAGAAATCCCTTTAAATTGAAGAAATTTAGAAACCTAAACTAACAGAATTAGAAGACAGAGAATGGAAACCCACATACTTTTCGAACCTCCAATCGACGCCGCAACCCAAAGTCGGAGAAGGGGTGATGCTTCACGAGCGACCAAGGCAATGGCCGCCACTGGCGACTGGGTAGATCGAGCGAGCAGATTAGGGAGGCGTACGCGGGGGCGTGTCTGAGCTTTGAGAGACTCAGAGTGAGATCGAGTCTGAAACGATGGATCGCTGGAAATGGATTTGACACAAATAGGGTTCGAATCGGGTCCTTGGCTGGGTGTTGGAGGAGACGGAGACCAGAGGGAGAAGGGGCAGGAGGAGGAGGCGACGGCGAGAGAGAGAGAGAAGTGAGCTGAGAGATAGACCTAGGTTTTTAATTTTTAGTATATCTGTATATGTCTAAGTGTTGGGACTTGGGAGTAGGACAAAAAAATTTAAGTCAGAAAAAATACATTACATATCAGTGTTAGGATAAAAAATTATAAGTGTTGTTTTAAGATATCAGTTAACAATTTATACTGATGTCTTTATAAGTTCTTAGAAAAAAGAAAATATTATATATCAGTTGAAAAAAACCATGTGATATCTAATAGAGTTTAGAAATCAGCTAAAAAATTATCTGATATTATAAGTTTTATAATATCAGTCACATTCAAATCTGATATAAAATAGGTGATATCTATTGACAATATTCTTGTAGTGACTCTTATAACTAACTCTAGATAAAAACTTGTATGCATACCTTTTAGGGAATTGAACCCAATGATAGAGTAAGAACTGTACCCCTTCATCTCTAATTAGGAAGTCCAAACACTTAGACCACATTAGTGTAATCATTTTTTATTCAATAACTATGAATACTAATGAAATGCTTTGATAGCCCCCATAGAAGGGGTGGCTACCCTTAGTGAACCAAATATAGATAGATAGATAGATATATATATATATATATAATCATGTGATGACAATCCATATAGCTAGGTATTTAATTAAGTTTATTACACAAGTCATAAGTACATGCTTCTCAATTTAAACAAGTATATTGCATTATGAGCAAATAGGTAAGAAATCAGACTTGTGTTTAACTTAGGTTCGAATCCAAAACAATGAGATTATTAATAATACATTTTCTTTATTGTTTTGATCCTCATTTACTTATTAAACTAGTTCTTACTCCCTAAGAACATTTCAAGTCTTAAAACAAGGTAAAAATAAAGTTATTAAAATCTACTTTTTAGTTTAGTTCCTACCATTAAAGCATGTTGTTTAAGCAAAAATGTTTACAAAAAAAAAAATAGGCTTCTAATTCATTTTCGGTAGCAAGTTACTTCCCAAACCTAATAAAGCAAGTTGTAGTCATTAACATGCTATACATGTTGACTTTCCTATTTATAGTGAACATCTAAGTTAAAATATCATATGGCTAGCATGTAATAGATCACAGTTCACTTTTAAATTAGTTATTTGATTCCTTAATAATTATGGTAGTTAAGGAAACATATCACCACATCAAATTACTATCCAATTCGAGCCATACACAAGAAATCAAATACAACCATACATTTAACTGTGAATTCAAGTATAAAGAAACAAAGAATTTGAAAGGACTAGCTCTCCTACCTCAAATGAAGCCTCTTGTCACTGCTGTAATCCAACAAACTGAAAACCAAATCCAAACTACAATGGAAATCAAATTTTACACTCACAAACTCAATTTAGGGTTTTAATATCGTATTGGGTAAGTTAAGTGACATTCAAGACCTCTAATCCATAAACAATCATCCTATGACCCTATAAAAGTTCTAAATTATGTACTCAAACATATTTGGAAGTTTTAAAGGCATTACAAAAGCCATACCAGAAAAAGGGTATGCTGCAGATTGGATTTTGTTAAAAAACATGGGGTTTGACAACCCAAATTTCGATCTAGAGGTAAATGGACTCCCTCATGCTCCTAGAACAATCCTAGGGGTGATTTGTGACTTGTGCAAACTGAAAACTTAGGCAAAAAAGCATTAAAATTGAAAATGATAGTTTTATGCAAAATTGGGGTTTTAAAAAGATCAAATGAGCAGTATATGCTCTACCAATCTTATAAAATTATAACAAAATAATTTGAACAAGATTTTTCACAAGCAGTTAAGAGATACATTGACACTCATGCATAAAATATTTCAAAGCATTTGGAGTTATGCAAGTAGGCTTTTCGAAGAGACAAAACTCACACCAGAAAACTGATTTCTGCATATTTACTATTCATACAGTCAAAATGCTATCTTTGTGTATATTGAATCAAATCAAGTAAGACTAGTTGCAATAGTTTTGAACACAACCCTACAACCTACTGTAACAATTTCAAATCAAAATTCCAAGTGTAGTAAAATTCGTGCACAAAAACCTAAGGTTCCTATATTGAAACCTTTGTGCATCTTTAAAAAATCATAAGTGACTCAAAACATATGAGATTTGCATGAATTTATTTTTAGGGAAAAATTTTCAAACAGGACACCTACTTTGGGGTCAATCTTAGTTTAGGACACCAGTTTGGGTTTGTCTTAGTGTAGANGGGTGATTATGTTGTGAGCCTATTTTTGTTTCAGATTCTGTTGGAAGATGATGATATTGATGAAGCATTGAATCTCTTGGATCAAGCCAGCTCAGAAGGGAATAAACTTGATGCTTTGTTATTTAATACCATTCTTCAAAAAGCCTGTGAAAAGGTATCTTATATCTGGAGGCTGGGGGGAGGGGGGTGAACCAGATCTATTGCATCTTTTTTTTTCTTTTTTTTCTTTTTTTTTGTTATTAGTTTTAATCTATTTTAAATTAATTTTTAGTTTTAAAATTTTTAATGATTTTTTTAGTTTTTTTTCTTTTTTCTTTAATTTTTATTTGTTTTAAAAATATAAAATAATCAAATTATCTCTTTTTTGACGGAAAAGTTAACGGAGTTGACGGATTGTCCTAAACTAACACAAACCCTAAATATGTGTCCTACACTAAGACAAACTCAAACTGGTGTCCTAAACTAAGATTGACCCCAAAATAGGTGTCCTGTTTGAAAATTTATCCCTTATTTTTACATACTAAAACAGTTTTATCAAAATCATTATAGATCATTATAGAGTGGTACAAAATTTGAAAACAAGGCATCAATGTCAGTAGGAAGAAAGATGACCAAACAAAGTTTAAAACATAAAACTCTATGGTCTTTTTGAGATGCACTTAACCCTAGCCAAACATTCATCATCCTAAACCTAGAAAATAACATTCAAAGACTTAAAATATGGGGTATGAGGTTTCTTACCAAGATTTGCCCTCGAAACTAGTGATTGCACCTTTGTTCCCCTTCTTCTTTTGAATACTTCAAGTTTCTCTCTCTCTCTCTCTCTCTCTCTCTCTCTCTCTCTCTCTCTCTCTCTCTCTCTCTCTCTCTCTCCCTCTCTTTCTCTTTTTAAACTCAGAATTAACTGTAGGAGAGTTGTCTAAAATAGGTTTGGTTCTTATAAAAGATGTTATAGCCGTTTGGAGGGAAAACTGAAGCTAGAGTCACATCTTCAAGTCTTAGTTTTTACGTGAAAATGAATTTAAGGCTGGTTGTCAAGGCTTTTAGTTTCCCAAGAGGGCTTTGGTTGGCTGGCCAATCCCTTGAGGTCTTTTTAAATGAGTGATTAGCCTAATGGACTAGACTTAACAGCCCATTACCATATCTATGGCCATTACTTGCTTAGCCCTTTTAACATAAAAGCCATCATTGCATTTTTCTTCTTTTATTTCATCTAATCCACAATCACACTCCTCCTCCAGCCCTAGTTATGATCACTAATCCATGCTTGGTTATCTATTTTATCTCTTACTCAAGTAACCTAGAGTTCTAGCCCTTTGTGGTCTAGGTTGGTCAACTTTAGGGTTTCAAAGTCAAACCTCAACCCTTTGATATTCCTAGTCGGTAAATCTATCCCAAATTAACTAGGAGAATAGATCACATGGTGGCACATGCATATCCATGCATGTAATCCGAAATTGATACTCAAGAAACTTAAACAAATTTGTTTGGTTCCAAAATCTAAAGAGGTGTGCACGTTTATTAAACTAATCAACTTCACATTGTCAAAACACACTTGAGTACTCATGTAATATGAAAATATCACTTGAGTATCTCCTTAATCCTGATCAAACTAAGTAATCCAACAAATAGGGGTTTGCATAGCAATTTAGGAAAATATTTAGTTATATAAGTGCAAGCATACTTATAACTTAAAAATATCATTTTTCATGCATAAACATTAAATTATAAAGAAAGCTATTATAAAACCATAATGTGGAGTAAATCCATTCTTTGTGTTCCAAAAGATACCAATTAGTTCTAAACTAATGTAGTTAACCTAGTAACATTCTTAACCCAAAATTATTAAAATTTGGGGTGTTACACTAAGGAATAGAATGACTCATTATTTACTTCATTTGTTTTGAATCTTATAATTTGGTTTTTGGTACATTAATAGGTTTTTTTTAATAACCTTACTTTGGATTTCCATTTATAAAAGTTGTCTAACTTTGAACATTTCAAAGCAAGGGTCTGCTTTTCATTTTTATCAATTATATTTCAACTACTAAACCTAAGGAGCTCACCATTTTGGTAAAGCTTTCATGACTGCATCTACTCTTACTTATATTATAAAAAAAAAAAAATTTCACTCTAATTACAAGGTATTTGTTTGCTAATTTGCTTTACATTGATTATTGGCTTTGAGATGATATTATCTCAAGGTTGATAACCAATGTGGCTTGCCACATGCTCAAAGTGATAGACTCCACTTTGAGGTGTAACACTAACTTTTTCAATTTTGTCAATTGAAGTTATTCCGTCAATTTACACATTTTTCATCCAAAGCTTTATTTATTGAGGGATAATCAACCTAAATTTAGCGAGAAATGAAGGAGGAAAAAATAGTGTATAAATCTAAATGGAATAAACAATTTTGCCCTTAAAAAGGACCCTACGTGATTAACATATGGTGCTATGCTAATGGAAATTTAAATGAAATATGTGTAAATCGACGGAATAACCTCAATTTACAAAATTAAAAAAGACAAAGTACTTACAATTCCAAATTAAAAGTCTGAACAGCAAATTGATTTCTAGGAGCCACAATATATAAATCTTTATTGCAGCCCCTCGCCAACATCAACGTGTCTTTCTTCTTTTTATTTTGTTCACTTCCAGTTAACTCCTAAAGTTAACTAATATATAAATATGTATATGTAAAACAACCAATTAGCCATATGTTTGGCTATCAATGCTTAGAAAAAACACCCAGCAAAACTTTTCCTAACTTTTCCCATCTTTTCTTCCTCTCAACTTTACAAACCAACTATTTTATATTTTCCAAAAAAACTCATTCTCTCTTCCAGGTCGGCACCTTACCATTCAATCCCTTCGTTTTCTTTTCTTCACCACCAAAACCCATCTCTACTCCATAGCCGACAACAGCCATCACCCTCTTTTCTTCTTCTTTATTTATATTTTCTATTACAGACCAATACCCAGCCACCTGTTCAATTTGACTTCCTAACTGAAACAAACCAAAACCCAACATCATTTACTTGGTTAGTCAAACCCAAACACCCTGCAACCTTCCCACCTGCGATCAACTAGCTTAAAGCTCGAAGTCAGCCTAAGCCAATATCCTTAGAACCAACCCAATTGCTCCGACCAATCTCAGTCGACACTTCAATCTTGACAACCAATTGGCGTGAACTCTATACACACAGCTTGGACTGATTATTTTGGGTGTGTTTGATCAACTAGCATTCAGCCACCTCCACCCAAATAACAGGCACTACACGTGTTTGATGAAATGCTCCAACCAAGTGAGTTGTCTCAAATGTCACCCAACATTTAGGCAGCCCGATCAATAATGATACATTCACTTTAATACAAAAAATTACTCCGGTTGGTGACAAATTTAAGCCCAAACAACTCTCATCTTTAAAAGACCCAGATTACACATACCCCCTTACAAAGTTGCAATCAGACCCACCTCAATTCCAAAGCCAAAACCCCCAAATGAATTTTTATAAATATTATTTGAGGGAAAATGCAAGGTTTGTAGATGTGGCAACCAAATTGGTAGAGGATGCAGGTTCCTCTATTATCTGAACCCACCACCACCCACAGACCCCACAATCCCCAAAATCATCCCATCATCCCATCACCCAAAGAACCACGTCACGCCGTCACTGCCCACCTCCAGATATTGCCGGACGGTAACGTCATTCCCACTGTGTCTTCGCCACTGACAATGAACGCTAGGGTTTGCACTTGAGGGAGTTCTAAAATCATGCACAGACCTCTGTAAGTCCACTGTAGTCCAACAAATATATGTATATATATATATATATACACAACGTCCTCATGTTTGGCTCACTAACATGGCCTTCATCACATTGCTACTTGTTTTACAGAGCGAGGCTTCCATTGCGTTCAATTGCAGACTCCTTTTGCCAATCAAAACCACAATACCATGTATGTATGTATGTATGTAGTTCACACACACATATATAGCTATTTTTTCCTTGTCTGTTTTGTTGTTGTGGAAATTTTGCTAGCAAGTTAATTTATAAGTTCCTTTCCGAAAAAAGGTAGTTATAATTCGAATTTTAGTTCGTAACTAAGCAAAAGAATGGAATTAGAATTAGAATTATAATTTTCTTCTCTTATTTTCTTATTATTTCTACTCATTAGTGTTTTTGTTATAGGGACGAAGAATTGTTTCTGACAAACTGGACTATTCTCGAACTCTTACAACCTCAAATGGTAATATTTCACAACCCATCTACTGTGTTATAGATATGTAAGTTACTAGGCTGCACGTGACTTTTATTATTTCCATAGTCAAATCAAAGCTTCAATTGCAATTATTTAAAGTTCTTGGAAAAAGAACGGAAATTTTTTTAAGTTGGCATCACATATCTTTCTTCGCCTTTTTTTAACCCTGGTTTATCGTGAAGTAGGATACATGTGCATACCGACTGCTTTATGTTTCTAAAGTGTCTGAAAGAATGAATCTTTGGTTAGTCGTCAGGTGTGCACGTGCATGTTTGCATGTTCTGTGTTCATGGAAATATACCTATGCAGAAGAATTTAGCTGCTTTCGAATGAGCTTAACAATGTGGATGATCAATATGGAAGTCCATTTTCTGAATTTGAGTGCAAGGTTATAAATGCAGGTCATGATGTTTTGTGGCACGGAGCAGAATCAACTACAAGGTCCATGCAGATGCAAATTGTTGATGCACTACGTTTGGGTGACAGAAGCAAAGCTTCCAATCTGCTTTTGAATCTTAGCCATGGGAACCACTCATTAAGAGCTGATGATTTCATTTATATTCTTAATTACTGTGCGAGGTCACCTGATCCATTGGTAAGCTGAAGAACATGAAATTTAGTTGAGACACACGTGTGTGTTTATATTGTCTGATTCTACTAAATATTGGTTACATTATCTAGGAAGGATGACTTGAGTTATTATTTGTTTATTAATCACATGTCATTTAATCTAAATGTTTGACATACATAGGGTCAAATCTCACATATGTGTTATTTAGCTTAGAAAATGACAATTAATGCATTTGAGTAGTTGATATTTCTGCCTGATTAAGATAATCTGAAGTGTATCATAGGAAAACTTGCCAACTTATGTATACATAATTCTTGTTATATTCATAGGTAGGATCACATTGTTAACTTTGTGAAAATGCAATGCTTGTAATTGTTCCATCCTGCCCCTTGATTTGCTTCAGTTAGGCCATTCTGGAGGTAAAGATGGCATCCTCCTATTTTTCGAGATGCAATAGTTGCTCTTATAGGTACTCTGTTTTCAACATTCCAAGTGTCTTATATGGATTGTAACATTTATGGTAGTTGTTTCTTTTTCATGCAGTTTGTCATGGAGACTTGGAGAATAATGGATGAAAAAGAGATTAGCCTGAATAACATATGCTCCTTGCTTATGATGCGAGCTCTATGTAAAGGAGGATACTTGGAGGAGGTACGATTCATACTATATACTTAAAACAGTATTATCTAGCTAGCTTAGTCAGTTTGTAATAGTATGATTATCTTGTTAGGATTACCGTGGTATTATAACTGTAGTTATTGAACTCTCAGAACCACCCTTCCGATGAAATCATATTTGTACTGTAATATTTTGTTAGCTGTTGTTAGGATTAGCTTAAAATATTCTTCTTTCTGTTCTTTGATCAGGCCCTTAACTTAATATATTCTTATGTCTTCCTGTTCTTTGATCAGTCCCTTAACTTGATAAATTTCCTTGGAGAAAGTCATGACATCTATCCTGTTCTACCTATCTACAACAATTTCTTGAGGGCTTGTGCCAAAATGCGAAGTATAATAAATGCGAATAAGTGTTTGGACTTGATGGAGCGTCAAATGGTGGGGAAGAATGAAATTACATATTCAGAGCTGCTCAAGGTGTGTAAAGCAAATTTTTTTGTATTGCGCTGTTTAAATATCATTGTGTACCTCTTTTCAAGCACACAAAGCGTTTGACTTATCCCTGTTGCATTTTTTTCTTTTCTTTTATAATGAAAAAATGTTTGGGCTTCACTTTTGCTATAATCTCTGTAAGAAAAATAACATGTTCAGATTACTATTAATCTCCTGCTCTGTTGCTTCAAATGATCCGTGTTGCGATGTTTCAAAGTGTTTGTAAGGGGATAAAAATATCAGTTTCAATTTCTAATGGAAGCCCTATTTATAACTTTTTAATTGATCAGTAATTGTGAATATAATGTCCCAGTTTCCCTAGATACTGAGAACTATCCTGTTTTATTGACAATTTTGTTTTTGATGATGATGATGTGATGCTCTCTTGAATTTTTGCAATGCCAAGATTTAACATAAGAAGGTTATTTTTCACATCAAATTTCAGGGTTGGAAGTGATTGAATTGATGATGTTTGTACTGTTTGATTGCATAGGTTATGTTTCTGGATGATTTAGCCACAGGCTTTATCATTTTTCCCTGACCATATATGGTGATATGACTAGTTTTCCTTGTAGTTCACCATGCATTTGTGAAATATTGACAGTGGAACCTAGTTATTCTAAACTCAATAGTTATTTGGTATTTTCATTGCTTTTAGCTTGCAGTTTGGCAGCAAAACCTGTCTGCAGCCCATGAAATTTGGAAGGACTATGTCAAACACTACAGTCTGAGCATTATCCCTCTACGAAAGTTTATTTGGTCCTTTACTAGGTTGGGAGATTTAAAATCTGCATATGAGACATTGCAATATATGGTGGCTTTAGCCATCAGGGGAAACACTTGTGTTAATGCAAATACTGAAGGAAAGTTGTATTCTTCAAGATTGGACATTCCAATACCTTCAAACTGTGAATTAAGCTTGAAGAAACTTGATTTAGAGGAGAATGAACATTCTGCTCCTTCCATATGCTCTAAGATTTTGGATGGCCATGCTGTTAGTGCAGATCAATGCACTACTTTTGGCTTGGGAGTTGGAGAAGTTGAGAATGTTCAAATAAATTTGTTTAATGCACATATGAGCAAGCCCATCATGAAGGTTTTGAGATGGTCATTTAGTGATGTGATTCACGCTTGTGCAAAATTAAGAAATGATGGCCTGGCAGAGCAGTTAGTCCTCCAGGTATGATAACCTGTCTATTTAATCTTGTGTTGGTTCTGTGTATATCATATGATACAAAAATGATATAATGTCTGGAATTTCTCTCTTTATAAGCCAATCTTAAATGTGATGAAGGTTATGCTAAATGTGATTCTTGTTTGGAGAACTATGTAATTATAGGCTTCAGAAGTTCGATTACAGTTTTTGGAATCATTTATGCCATTTATGTTTCTTTTGGTCATGATTTCATAGATTTCTATTATCCATTATAATTATGTGATTCTATATCCTTCCCTTTTTTTTTTTATATGTACTTGGTTCAGATATCATCTTATGACATACTAAAGGGGCCCATTTTCGTCTAGATGCAAAATTTTGGGTTGCAACCATCAAGCCATACATATGATGGCTTTGTCAGAGCAGTTGTTCCTCAGAGAGGTTTCAGTAGTGGCATGGAAATTGTAAGTTATATTAGTTTATTGTATATGCCAATCATCTTTGAAGAACTGATCTTTTATTTGCTGGAAATGTATTTTGTTCATTTTTTTTTTTTTTTTAATGTGGAGATGTTTGGAAAATTTGTTATCCTTCTGCAGTTAAAAATTATGCAGCAGAGAAATTTGAAGCCATATGATTCCACTCTTGCATCCCTTTCTATAGGTTGCAGCAATGTTCTAGAATTGGATTTAGCTGAGGCTCTGCTGGATCAAATATCTCAATGTTCATCTCCATATCCTTTTAATGCTTTTCTTGCAGCATGTGACACACTGGTGAGTTGATATTTTATAGAACTGCATTCTCATATCAGAATTATTTTCTTTTCTGTGGCCTCATTAATTAGGACTTGTAAAATTATAAAACTGAATTCCATCACACATGGGTAGTCTATGATGTAGGATACTGAGCATTCAAACCCTGGTCCCTAAACTTTTTGAATATTGTAGATGGTAGGAAGAACTTTGTGCAAGTTATCTTTTATACTTGCTGTGATAGTTAATGGGTTTATTTGGCTCTAATAATAGGATTACGTGACATGAGCATATCAAAAAGTATTTATGCTAGCAGAGAGGGCAGCATGATAGAAGTATCAATGAGGATATGTTTTTCTGTTTTCTATATTTTGATCTCCTTATAAAATTTTCATCTGTTCTGTGCTCAGTTGAAATTCTCCGGCACTTGCAAGCTTTTTTCATTTTTTATTATTACTTTTTTTCCTATCAATTCAAATATTGTGGCATGAACTATGCAGGATCAACCAGAACGAGCGGTGCGGATGTTGGCTAAAATGAAACAAATAAAAGTGATGCCAAATATCAAGACGTACGAGTTGCTGTTTTCGTTATTTGGTAACGTAAATGCCCCATATGAAGAGGGCAACATGTTGTCACAGGTGGATTCTGCTAAACGGATTAATGCTATAGAAATGGATATGGCGAAATATGGTATTCAGCACAGTTATTTCTCAATGCATAACTTGGTAACTCCTAGCCTCATGTATCTCCTTCCTTTTAATGGAGAATGAAAGGGAATTAATTTTTGAAGCAGAGACTTAAGTTTTACCTTTAACCACTTGAGTTTGCATTTCTTCTATATTCTAATAATCTGATGATAGCACAAAGCATTTACTAAGTGAACTTGTATACACCAATATTGATAAGTGGAATAGCCGCCCTTGATTGACAAGGGTTTGGGTATGTACATGGTGAGGGCAAATGGAATTTGTGTTCTGCCTCTACTATATGATATAAGAATGTGTTAGCATCCTCTTTTTCTTTTCTTCTGTTTTTTTTTTTTTTTGGAAAAACAAAATCGAGTTTGTTTTTGAGTTACCGATTTTTTGACATTGAGTGGTTCCTTAGTGTCTGGTACATTCTAGATGTTTTATTTCAACACTGCATTAGACCAATGAATAAGCTTGAATCTTAATTAAACATGGTACATAGTTTTATTCTTGGAAATCTTAAGAACATCAGCATCTGATAACTGAACAACATAATTATGTAATTTTATCAAATAATATAGGTAAGATACTACAGCTTCTCTATTCATCACGAAGGTATAAGGAGCTTGATACTTGATCTTTCATCTATTGAAGCTGTTAGTGAGTCGCTTGCAGCTAAGGAGAAAAGGAACTATGAATTTTGTGATAAAATTTATTTGCTATAGTCAAATCTTGTAGTAGTGTACATACAACACTAGGTGCCCTATTATTTAACAAAGTGCGGCATATGCATCATTATTTTTTTTGGGCCTATTGTCTCCATGCCGCTTAGGCCTGGTATCTGTAGTTCTCTCCTTGAACTCACATATCAAAGTTTGTGGAACAAGATTTACAAAGAGAAAGGACATCACCCACAGAAGGCAGAGAAATTGTAGTACTCAAAAATGTTCATTGTGCAATGTTTAATTGAAAAACAGTTAAACTCATTTTCTTTGCACCAGCCTTCTTTCTGCAATTTCCACCACAGAGACTACATTTTTTTTTCCTTTTATAAAATCCTACTCTAGCATTCATTCCTTTTCTTTTTTTTTTTTCTTTTTTTTTTTCTTTTTTTCTCTGTCCCACCAGCCTTATCTATGGCATTCATCCTTTTTTCTTTTTTCCAGTTGAAAGCCCTGGGAGCAGAGGGGATGATAAGAGAGCTGATCCAGTATTTACATGTGGCGGAGAATCTTTTTGGTCGTAATAACATTTATCTGGGAACACCTATCTACAATACAGTGTTGCATTCACTTGTTGAGGCTAAGGAAGTAGGTGCTTCCAACACCATTGTTTTTTCTTTCATTTGCAACTTAATGACGTCTGGAGTATTTGACTAGTGTTTATCTACTTTGTGTGTTTCTGTTTACATGCAGAGTCGAATGGCAATTAAGATATTTAAAAATATGAAGTCATTTGGTTTCCCAGCAGATGCTGCGACTTATCATATAATGATTGATTGTTGTAGCATTCTAAGATGTTACAGATCTGCTAGTGCATTGGTTTCCATGATGTTGCGAGATGGCTTTTATCCATTAACAGTGACTTACACTGCTCTCATAAAGGTAGCTTTATTGTATTTTAATTGCTCAGTCTGAATTCTTATCCTTCTTAGGATACTGCTGCCAGTTATGTAGGTGATCAAAAGTGTAATTTGTCCAGCTCCTGATGTGCAAAGTAGTTGCATTTAAGTTCTGTATGATTCACATAAAAATCACCTCTCTACATCTTTTTTTTTTCCAATTAAGTGTTTGCAATATATGAATGCACTTCAGTTTGTTTCTACTTTTTGTCTGAGAATGCATTTCATTTTAATTTGATTTGATAAGCTATAGAAATTCTTTTATATCTCATTGTGATCTAATTGGGGCCAATATGTGACCATACCCTGAGAAAATTCTTCCTTGCCTTATAAGTACCATTAATAGAAGGTTAAGATATTTATATAAAGGTCATTTAAAAAAAAAAAAAAAAACTGGGTAATGAAAGATGCATATTTTTCTTAACTAAAAGTATAACTTTGAAAGTAAGTTTTTTTCTTTTACACACACAGACACACACACATTTAATTAAGAAATTAGAGCATTCTTTAAAATAGAGATATATTCTTTAAAATGACGTAGTTTTAATAAGGGTATTTTTATCCTGTTTAGGGCATTCCTACTTTGTATGTAGTGTGTGTGGGTGATTATGTTGTGAGCCTATTTTTGTTTCAGATTCTGTTGGAAGATGATGATATTGATGAAGCATTGAATCTCTTGGATCAAGCCAGCTCAGAAGGGAATAAACTTGATGCTTTGTTATTTAATACCATTCTTCAAAAAGCCTGTGAAAAGGTATCTTATATCTACCCCTTATGCTTTTTCCATAGAGGTTTGAAGTAACAGTAAGATCAAAAAATAAGTGTGGTTCTTGATATAACATTATTTTATTGAGATCAACCACAAAATCCGTATTTGTTGCTTGATTGATTAGTAATATCGATTCTTTTCTTCCCTGAAATAAATGCCAGGAAGTGATTGACTTAGTTGAATTTGTCGTTGAGTGGATGCACCAAGCAAAAATTCAGCCTGATCCAGCTACCTGCCATTTTGTTTTCTCTGCTTATGCCAACTATGGTTTTCACAACACAGCCATGGAAGCATTGCAGGTTCTGAGTATGCGTATGATATGTGATGAAGATGGTAGCTTTCCCAAAAAGACAGAATTTGAGAATGACTTTATCTTTGCAGAAGAAATGGAAGCTGAATCACAAATAGTACAGCTTTTTAAAGATTCTAAAGAAAACCTTGCTGTTGCCCTTTTGAATTTAAGATGGTGCGCCGTGCTTGGCTTCCCAATTTCTTGGTCACCTAATCAAAGCCCATGGGCCAGAAGACTCTCAACTAACTACACTGCCAGGAAAGGAGTCGCCTAATATAGGTGACACTGACTCAAGTGAAGTATCATTGTTTCTTTAGAGTGCTGCTATTTGCACACCTTTTTTTTTCTTTTTGCACACANTTGGGGGTGTCGTTCAAGGTATCCCAAGGCCTAAGGTGAGGGCGAGAGATGCATTGCTGGTTCAATAGCAGAAAAGACACCGATCAGTTCTTGATGAAGGCCACACTGCAGAGTTAAATAAAGCCACCGCAACTAACCAATGTTAAATTAAATGCACTAAGTAGGAAGGTTTGAGAAAATTAGGCTATAATTTGAGAAATTAGGTGAGCAGAGCAGGGTTAGAACTTAATATTCCGGCAATTTCCTCTATATAATTCTTAGCTCGGTGGGGCAACGTGATGCCCTTATAGTTATTGGTTTCATTTTGTTAATTTGTAAGTTATTTCTTGTAGCCTTGTATATCTAAAAAGTGAAATCATGTGGCAGTTCTCTACACAAGATTAACAGGGCCATGGAGGCATGCTTTGGTTTTCAGCAATGGAAAAAAGCATTGATGGACATTATTCTTATGTTTTTTTATTCTCTCTTAGAGGAACAAGTTTGCATTTACTGCTATTTGTGCTTGTCATTCTGCTTTTGTTAGCTAGGGTTCTAACAAGTGCCGAATAATCCATTGATGATAAGCATAGCAAAGCAAATGGCCTCTTTTCTCTTGTTCTTTTTGTCCCTGAACTGGGAAACCTGACCTATCTTTAACTGGAACAAACGTTTCTTCTTTTATAAAACTGGTTAGAAGACCCCGACAACTATATTTGTGATCTGATGATGGCCAATGGTACAGCAGCTTTAGAAGCACAGATGAGACAAGGAATTAATCAGTGATTTTGAAACGATAGATTTGTGGTATTGATTTGGTTTTGTTATTTATTTTTTATGCCACGTTGATTATTCTTATTTCACGTATTAATGTAATTCTTGTCTCCATTTCTTTCAAGTTAGTTTAGTCGATGAAGTTCACATTGAATTTCATTATATCTTTATCGTTCATATCTTCTTTATTTTACTTGAACAATTGCATCACTTTGTGCACAAGTTTGATCACAAGTTTGCAAATGAAAAGATCTCCGAGAGAAGACATGTTGTCCTGTAAAAAGACTACTAATTAACAATTTGAGATTTTAGAAAAGGCATAAGTTGTGATCAACGTCCTCTTGGATGTCAATCGCATAGTCAATCACATAATGAAAAATTAAAGATAAATAATTAAAAGTACCGAAAAAAAAAAATGGCAGAAGAGAATAAAAGAATACATGGTTAAACATATTGGCAACATGCTTACATCAACGAAGAAAGACCATAACAAAAGTCCACTTGAAATGGAAAAAAATCCACGCAGACCTTAACTTTGTTATTTGATACAAGGTGTAACTAGATGTCTAGAATCAGTTCTAACAGGTAGAATTACGAATGCACTATGCATTTACATAGTTCCTCTTATATTACGACTAAAGTACAAGCCCCTTGAACATGATGTCCAGAAAAACATAGAAACTGTCATTAATAAACAACTTGGAAGTACATAGAACAATACAAAGAAGTCTTCAAGCTCGTATTTAAGTTGGTTCTCAAGTGAACAAAGATATCCAATAAGCTGATACAATCTAAATTGGTTTTTGCTGACATGAAACCTGCATTTCTTTGCAAAAACCTCATATGGACATATGGCAAGAAAATTTGGAGCTTCCTTCTTGTTAGACCTAATGCATGACATTAAGTTCATTAAATAAGGTACTCAAAAGTATTACTCAAAATCTTTTTAAAATTTAAAAAGACTGTATATCACGATTTCAGAACTAGCACCTCAAATAATGTATTGTTCTAGCCTCAAAGTGTAATATTTGCAAGTAGTAGCACGTTTAGAGGTCCCAAACATTGATATCTGCCTATGAAACACAACAAAGAATTCAAAGAATTTCATGAGCAAAATCTAATATAACAATAGTAACTGGCAACTGCAATTCTCGCTAAAGGAAAAATTTCAGAGTCGTTAAGAAATTATGCATAGAGAACCTTCATGTGTTTTCTGACACTTGTCTGCCACATCAAATTGTGAAAATGCCTGTTTCTTCCCAAAGATACTCAGTGTGGATGTAAACTGGAGTTCTTTCCTTCTATATCAAGATACTCCTAAAATCAAAGTTGACGAAATTAGAATTGATAGATTGATCTTAGAAAACAAGCAAACTTATTTGAATAGATTTAATTAATGAAACCAAATTGTTGCAACTTCTTCAAATTAATTCCCATTAACAAATCCTAGGTTGTAAAAGAAGACATAAATGAAACAATTAAAGGGACTTATATAAAAGCTTTAACAATTAATTGATATGAAAGTCCATAAAAAAGATAAAAGTCAAGGTAATGGTAACAAAGGATGCGTAGTAATTTATCAAGTGTTAAAGCTTATATAAAATGAAGCATCAAATTTTCTGCATAGGTGTTTGAGCACACATCTAGAATTCCTTGAGTTTAGACTGAAATTGGAACCATAAAATATATGAGCTTATTCATTTCATTGTGCATGCAAGTTTGACAACCTGAGCCTGTTCTTTAGATTATCAATACTCTCTCTCTCTCTCTCTCTCAATATAGGAAATAATAATCCCTTCTTTCAGTTATTTAGAAATATTGATGATGAAAGAGAAATGAAAAAATAAATACAGATTAAAGCTCATCTACAATGTTCAACTAAATTTCACTTTAATTACACTCATCAACTGTTGTGTTTGTGCACCAACTTGAAGATAACAATGTCATACCTACACACTCATCCCTTCTTCCATTTTTTTTTCCCTTTCCTTTTCGCATTTTTTCATCGAAATAAAACTCTCTTCATAGCTTGGTTGCATATTTCGTGGAAATCAAAGTAATTCATTACATAGATTTATTTGAACATATAACTTGGGCAACCCAATATGCGTCTCTGTTTTGTTTTCGGTTATTGAAGTTTAAACTTCAAGATGTAAATTTTTTTTTTTCTCTTTCTGTTTAAACAGAACACTGTCCAATGATCCAAACAAAAAAGGAATGGATAATATAGAATGCTGCAGAAAATTAGATGAATACTTGAATAGTGCATCAGTTGAACACTAAAAGGCAACTAAACCACAAATTGCAGCATAAACAAAAAACTTTCCGTTCTGATAAAAAACAATATAATAAGGAGGCATGCATCCACGATCAGTCAATTTGAAAAGTTCAATTTCAACCAAAACGAGTCTATGCTTTTCAACTATATAGCAAACTGTCTAAAACAGATAGGAGACAAATATAGGCTGGCCTAATTGCGAAATAGTTGACGAAGAATTGAAGACTCCCTAAATATGAATGGACATTTGGTACTTATAATGCTGTAATACATCCAAAATTGTCAATATGTATGAATGTGTCAATTTAGTTCTACCTTAATTTCCCTTTCTCCTCCTTGCGACCATTGTTTCAAAAAGCTATGTACAGTGGTAAACCCTCCTCTGGCAACGACATGTAAAGAATCCTAGCTTGCAAAATGAAAAGCTCTGCAAGAGAAGGCATGTTGTGATCAGCATCCTCTTCAATGCCAGTGAGAAATGTAATAATATGTAAACAAAATTAATCTTTTTTTCGTAAGGAATAAGAAGGGTTGTGAGCTGTAACTGAGCGGGTTGTAACTGATCAGATCCGAGAGGGTTGCAACTGATGTTTAATATTTTTCTTAAAATCAGAGTAGTTAAAATTAAGAAATCCAATTTCTTTCAAATATATTAGCCAATAGCTTCAAATAATAAGCATCACAAAAGGAACCACAGAGCTGTTTAATGATAAATTAATTAATTTTTTCAAAAATTAATTAGTTATATACAGGTTAGAAAAATTCAAAAACACTGATCACCAGCTTCTGTTAAGCATTTTGGTGATTGTGGGTGGCCAAGAACACAAGCACACAGTTCAGTTTTTCAACTTGGTTTTGTTTAACCTTATTTAAAATTATATTGAAAATAACAATATTAAGTTTTCCTTTTCCATGCATAAGATATCTCATTACAAGTATTTTCACACACACATATATATACATCAAGTAACGAAGGAGGAATTACAAGCAAAAATTGTTACAGGTATAAACAGCACAACTGTTGGAGAGTGATAAATATAGAGTAAGGGAAGAATTCAAAAGATATATTTGTCTATTGAAACTTCTGGAGCAAAGTAAGTAAGTAACTAAGTAGCAGCATTAACAATAGAAGAGGTACCTGAAATTAAAGGCAAGGATGGTCTATTTGTCTAATGAAAATCAGATATTGTATGGTCTATTTGTCTTGGCCCATGAAATTAAAGGTCCATCAATGCCAATGCAGGGGATGTGAGCAATCTTGGGTCAATTCTGTCCTTTCAAAGACCATATTCATGTCAGAGCACCATTCAAAGGCCATCAATTGTCCAAAAGCTCTCTACAGAAGTGAAGCCCAAAAGCTCAGAAAACAATAAGCCAATGCTCTGATTTAACAGATAAAAAACAAGCAGTGGGGTGGTAGGTACATACCTGACTCTGGTTTTGTGAATGCTCATATGATCGCTTCCTCATCTATCTTTATGCAAGGAATGCGAGCTATCTTGGCCCAATCTTCTCCTGTCTTATTTTCACAGTATCTTTTTTTCAGAGTTGAAGAACATCTGGAGATTCCGAGAAAAGAAAGAGACACCGGCAAACCCTCTCCTGGCAGGGATTCGAGACTCGGACAGTCATGGATTTCTAGCCTTTGAAGAGAAGTGAGGTGTTGAAGTCCCTTTCCGTTCAAAGATTTCAGGCTTAGGTCAGAGATGCGGAGAGTGTTGAGAGTGGTAGGGAGCAGCTGTTCCTGGAGCAACGTCTCCAACAGATTGTCACAACCCCTGATATGAAATTCACGTAGGTTGGGAGGCAAACCCCCTTCTACAATTGACACAATATTTGGAAGATTCCATATGGACAAATATTGAAGGGCGGTGAGGGTGTGAATTCGTTCGGGCAATGACTTCAAATTCTCGCATTCATCGACTGAAAAGAAGATCAGGTTGGGAGTGGGCAATCCTCCGTGGGGAAACGAGACCAGATTTGGACACTCCGAGATACCCAAGTAGTTGAGATTTTCATCAACTCCTTCAATGGAAAGGGATTCCAGATTCACACAACCTGTGATCGAAAGATGGCTAAGTTTGGGAAAAATGCCCAACGGGAAGGACCTCAGTGAATCACAGCTGTCGTGTATCGACAACATCAGAAGCGATGTCAATTTGGCCATCATCTCATGAGGTAGGAATTCTAATCTCCTACAACTTTCTATATGTAGATGTACCAAGGTAGTAGGTAGACCATCTCTAGGGGACAATCATAGAGCCTCAAATATTGAAGACAATTGCTGCTATGCACCAGTTGCTTGGGCAAGCACTCTATATCAACAAAATTTCGAATGTTAAGGTTCCCAAGAGATGACATGTACTTTGTTCTCTGACCTAGTAATGATAACAGATGCGGGCATCCAACCAAGCTCAATTCTTCAAAAGAACATTGTTGTAAGTAGTCCATGTTAAGGGTTGTAGTGGCCCTTTCGTATAGAACCACACACTTCTCCACTGAAAGTTTTTTCAAGCAAGGAAGATGATTAGGCAAGTTTCCTCTCAGCTTCGGACACTTGTTTAAAATTAGCTCCTGGAGACGAGGAAAATCTGGATATTCACCTCCACTTGGCTGCCATTCCTCCCATTCAAGCATCTCCTCAAACTCTAGCTTCTCTAGAGATTGAAACGGCTGAAATATTAGAGAAGACCCATAGCCATAGAACTCAGCACCGATAGTAGTAAGAAATTTCATCCTTTTTATAGAAAGCTCTTTGAGAGCGGGTAGCTTCCCAAGTGGTGGCAAGGACAAACAATAACTACATTCACTGAGACACATGAATTGTATTAGAGAATAGGAAGAGTCTCCCAACCAATTTGGGAAGCAAGTTCCACCATAAAATCTGATGGTCAATTTCTCTAAATTTATGGGAGGCTGGAGCCTCTCAAGTACATCTCTCTCATTTTGGGGATCATTGGTATCTGCAATCCATTCCAACACTATCTCCTTGAGATCTTTCTTTTCATTCAAATTGGCCTGCAAGGCATCCATAGCATCAACTACATTTTGCAGCTTTAGAATAGAAAGGCTTCCCTGAAGATACCGTAACTCCCTCAATTCTGTAAGACTTGATCCAGTTGAATTGCCAACAACAAATGTAGGCAATGTTCTTAAACTTTTTAGTCTACCCATTTCTAATGACATCTGGTCTATTTTAGTTTCACGAATACCAAGATGACGCAAGTTAATCAATTTCCTCATATCTTTAGGCAGTTCAATGAGAGAGGAACAATTTGACAATAGTATTGTTTGTAAATTGCATAGAGAACACACTATATCAGGTAACTTTTTTATTGCAGTAGAGGAAAGATCTAAATAGCGCAAATGAATGAGATTACCAATAGAATTAGGTAATTCACTGATATTTTTGTATTTTGATAAAGATAAGACTCGCAAACATCTCAGTGCTGGCAGCAAATCTTGTGGAACCTTTTTACTTATATAGCAAGATTCCCAATAACTGTAATATGTTCTTAAAGAAATAGGTACGAAGGTCCGCAAACAATTAAACCCATATATTTGCTCAAATTTTGGAGTGGTGTCGAATTCTGTTTGCATATATGATAAATGACGAACTCTTTTAGGAACCTCTTGTGATTTGCTCCCTTCCAGTCTTATGCAAAATTCCCTAGCCATGAACACAGCCAAGTCATTAATAAGATCGTGCATTGTGAAACTCGATTTCCTTGATTTTTGAAATAGCGACCGTGATAATAATACGTCAAAGTATTTATTAGCCACCTCTTCCACACTAATCCTATTCACAGCTTGTGGAATTAAACCTTCCGCCATCCAAAGTAAAACTACATCTTCCTTTTCGAATTCATAGTCCTTTGGAAAAACTGAACAATAAACAAAACATTGTTTTAATTGGGATGGGAGATAATGGTAACTCAATTTTAGGGCTGGAAGAATATTACTTTTATTGTGTGGTAGCTCCCAAATATTGCTATGTAATATGATACTCCACTCCTTAGAATCCCTTGTGCAACGTAAGAGACCACCGAGTGTTTTTGCTGCTAAAGGCAAACCATTGCACTTGTGTGCAATTCTTTTACCAATTTCTTCCAAGTTTGCATGTTCACTTGGGCTT
Source organism: Dryas drummondii (assembly GCA_003254865.1). Taxonomy (NCBI): domain Eukaryota; kingdom Viridiplantae; phylum Streptophyta; class Magnoliopsida; order Rosales; family Rosaceae; genus Dryas; species Dryas drummondii. The sequence continues at coordinate 14,021 of QANW01002213.1, read as the reverse complement.
TCATTTCCCAATGCATGTTTTGAAAAAAGTGACCAACAATATTCATCTGACAATTGTTCCAAATAGTGAATAGGTTCAGTGCGGATCATAGATGCAACACTTGTGTTCCGTGTTGTTACGATAACCTTACATCCCCTTGCCCCTAATGTAAAAGGAGCATGTAGAAGATTCCAATCATCATAGTTCTCATTCCAAAGGTCATCCAACACAAATAAAAATTTCTTTCCCCTCAATTCTTCTCTTAGCTGAATTTGAAGAAGATTTAAGTCTGTAATATTATCACAAGGTTTTGAAGTGACTGATTGAAGAAGGGTTTTAGTTACCCTAAGAACATCAAAATCTGCTGAAACACAAGCCCAAGCTTTAAGAGTGAAAAACTCTTTTACTTTGTCATCGTTGTAAAGGAGCTGAGCAAGAGTTGTCTTGCCAAGCCCGCCCATTCCAACTATGGTGATGACAGACACATTATTGCAGCTTGCATCATCATCAGAAAACAATAGCTTTGCTAACTCTTCTTTATCTCCATCCCTACCATACACACAAGATTCATCGACCAAGGAAGTTGTTGGAGGTCTTTGTGAAACCTGATTCCCTCCAACAACTTCAGTGAGACCGAGGACAGTTTTTTGGTATGCAAGGATTTCTAATCTTTCCAATAACCTTGATATCTTAGTATTCATTCCTTGACAAGAAGGATTAAAAGTAGGGAGAAAGTTCCACACCTTGGAGAATTTGTGGGTTTGATCATATGCAGCTTCCACCTTGCATCTCAAAGCCTCAGTGTTGATCTCATCCACCAAGTCCTCTGCATCTAAGACAGCATGTTTGAGCTCATCAAGCCACTCTCTCACAGCAGGCTTCACAATTTGCTTCTCCTCTGCATCATTGAGCACAACAGAAAGGACCAACAGTGTCATCTTCAGTTTCATCAGTAGTGAATCGTCGAGCTTCTTCCTCCGAAACAAGTCGATGAAGTCGCGTGAAGCAATCCTGTCACACAACACCTGGATGGAGGCACTGAGTAGAGCCTCTCCAACCAGAGCCATTTTTCTCTTCGATTATTTGCAAAGGGTCGATAGGATTTCAATGAAGTAGGTGAATAATTTGGAAATCAGAAGTGTTTTAAGATTATAGCTATTGCTTTTGTAATCCAGTGGGTCCACACGGCTAAGCAAATCATGTCCAAATTGTCTAAAGGTACTAAAGTCTAAGTATACGGATATATGATGAAAATTGTAAGGTGGAAAACACCATGATGAAACGTTTCGCCCATCGATTATTCCGTGACCACATATATGATATTAGATGCTTTCATGCTGAGCATTCATAATTCATTCATCTTTTTCATCAAATAGAAATCCTAATATAGTTATTTCCAAACTACTCTTCCAATATAAATCTTGAAAGATATATAGACCATTATGACCATACACTAATTATAACATATGACAAATATATGTTTGCAAATTAAATATAACAAAAAACAATAAACTGTAGTAACCATAATTTAGTTGTCTATCTGAAATTACATTATGGAGTTAGGTAATATGATTTTACGAAAGAAATAAGCATTTTTTAAATAAAAAAGATAAAAGATTATATATAGTTGAAAATTGAATTTATTAAATTATTTAGGATTCATCACATTATTGGTACTTGAATTTTGAATCAAAATTTTCATTTTAATTTTTAACTTTAAAATATTTTATTTGACGAGTACTCTGCTCACACCAAAAGATCGAAAATTCTTGATTTGATTAAAAAAAAAAAAATTCGTGATAGATATATAGCTACTTTGAATATTATTTGATGAGTACCGTTTGAATCTTTATTTTTTTCTCCTTAAGACTTGTTGCTCAGACTAAAAGAAAATTCCTAATAGACTGCTATATATATATATATATATATAAGATCTGATTTTAAGCAAATCTATCCTTGAAAGATAGGTTTTGGCAAAATAGGAGACACGTGACTCGAATAATTTTGAGAAATTTTATTCAATATATCATTTTAATACCCTATAAACTATTTTGACTCTTCAGCCAAAAATATAACTTTTATGACACTTTTGCATTTGAAATATCCATAATACTCTTCATATAATTAAAATCATGTTGTAAATATCATTAATTATGTGGCTGTCCATTATCATGTTTAATATTTATCTCCTGTATTATCTAGAATAATTGTATAGATAATTAAGAGGAGTCCAATTCATTGTAAAATAGGAGACCTTAAGGGTCTATCCCAAGTCATCCAAGAGCCTATAAATAGAGGCCTTATGTGAATGAGAGAGATACTCTGATTCTTCCCCAATTCTCTCTTATGTTTTCTCTTCATTTCTCTTTATTTTATAACACGTTATCAGCACGATCGTCTCTTCTATATTTTATTTTCTTATAAACTTTTTCAGATTTAAGAGTCATATGGTGCAACCTTGTTGCTTTTAACCGATACTCTTAATCTTAGAGTTGTTCTATTATGTTTTTGCGTCGAAACAGTACCCAGATGACTAGCTTTGTGCTTTATTTATATTATTATTATTATATATATCTTAATTCTTTTGACTTTCTGATTCAAGCAATAGTACGTATTCTATGAATATTGGCTTCTACATATTATTCCTTTCAAGATGCTTTATATCTCTATCCTAACCAATATGTATTATGTATTGATTGATACCTGTGATGTTATATTACCGCCTATATCGTTTACTTGCTTTAAACGTGGTTGTTATATATATACTTCTTGTTAGATACACTAAATGACTATTATTATCGGCTCAAGTGCTTCTACATATATATCATGTTAATTGATTAATTACTACTAGTTGATTCATGATGCTTGATACAAATATATTTAATTTCATGGTTGTTTATCGGCAAGTACTAGAAAACTATGATTGTTAACTTGTATCCTTATTTTATTCATATGTGTACTCTTGTAAATAATATGGGTGCTGTAATTTAATCACTTCCTCCTTGTTAATCAAGATGAGCACTATTTTTCTATTTGATTAATCGGCTACCTTATTATGTTATTTAACAACCATATCACAATTTATTTTTGCTTGATCCTTAATTATCACAAAAGTGATCAAGACCATAAGTTCTTTGATCATCAAATTAAATTGAGGGCCTGAAGTTCCTCAATTACATGTTATACAATTAAATAAGATAAAGACCTGAAGTTCTTTATTACTTAACATACAAGGACCTGAAGTTCCTTGATCCATACAAAAGTCTTAAATTTCCAATACCTAGTTTGAGAACCATAGTTCTAATGGGTACCAAAATTTCGAACCCGAAGTTTCGAATATATCAAAATTGATGACCTACAGTTTATGGATCATAATATTATGAACCTGAAGTTTCATAATTAATATGATCATATTATATAAATTTTCTTATGCAATTTTAATGTCAGTATTATTTTAATGTTCCACTACTCGTTGTATATTATTATACATTGTAATATGTGATTATTCATACATAAATGAGATAAGGGCCTGAAGTTTCTTATTCTCAATATTATAAGGACTTGAAGTTCCTTGACCTTAATTATTATAAGGGCCTGAGTTTCTTATTCTCAACATTATAAGGACTTGAAGTTCTTTGACCTTAATTATTATAAGGGCTTGAAGTTCCTTATCATCCGATCCAATCGAAACCTGAAGTTTCGTGACTCAATCGAAACCTGAAGTTTCGAGACCCAATCGAAACCTGAAGTTTCGCAATGATTGGTCAATATTGGAATAATATGCAATGAAGTACATGTTTGATGATAGTGCAAATACAACATATTCAATCATTGAGGTCTTGATATTGTTGAGCACTCATTTTGCTTTATATATGATATACACGACGATTATCATATATTATATTAGGACCTGAAGCTCCTTAATTTTGATTAATCATTTAATCATACGAAGATCTGAAGTTCTTCCATTTTTATGAGGATCCTAAATTCTTTGGTTCTTATTATGTGATCAAATCATAATCTTGAAGTTTCTTGTTTTATTATATATAATAAAAACTCAAAGTTCTTCAATTTTTATTCAATCATGTAAATGAGGACTTGAAGTTTCTCAATCTCTATATACAAATCATGACCCGAAGTTTGTTGATCCTTTTTATTGGAACCAGAAGTTTCCATAGTTTATTTTAATGAAATGTTTTACAATTTCTTCTTTAATTTCATTGTTCTATTTAATTTCTTATTTTAATTCTTAGCTATGCATTATTTTTATATGGACCTGTAGTCCTAAATATCGAACTTGAAGCTTCGAGTATAGATATCATTTTGAACTTGAAATTCTAATTAATGCAGCCTCAACCTGAAGTTTTGAGCAAATTATTTTGGCATGAAGTTCAAAATATATGAATCTTGTTAAGAACCAGAAGTTCTAACATAGTACAAACAATAGGAAAATAAGGACTTGAAGTCTAAATATGAACCTGAAGTTCAAAGCTCGAACATTTTAGACTCGGAAGTTTTTAAATTAAATTTAAGTCTATGTTTTGAATCTGGAACCTGAAGTTTCAGAAATATATTAATGTGACATGATGTTCATGTTATGACTCTTGATGAGCAAATATTTAGAACCCGAAGTTGTTCTAACCTACTCCAAGTTTGAGGTTTTGGGAATACATGAGAACATATTATTTGTATTTAATTTGCCAATATTGATTGAACCAGAAGTTCAGATCTATAAATTTAGATGTTGTACATTGGTAATTAATCCTTTTCATTATGTACACTAGTTGGCTATATCATTTTCTTTATATAGAACCTGAAGTTCTAAATCTTTGATCTATACTATATTTATACTTCCTATCACGGAATGGAGAGATCAAACTTATAAAGAAATTGATATTCTAACACATACAACGTCAAGTTCCTTATTTCTTGGTTTTACTCAAAACCTGAGAAATTTGAAGTTCTTGAAAAATATGATCAGAACATATAGTTCTACAGTCAAATAAGAACCTGAAGTTTTTTGACATTTTGTTTCTTTATCAGATGTGGATGAAATTTGGAGATGCGATAGAACGTAATGTTCTTTTGATTGGTTAAAATTTGTAGTTCAATGTGCATTACTTAATCAAGTGAGAACCTGAAGTTCCTTGATTTTCATGCTCTATGTTATAGAATCAAATTGAACTAGAAGTTCTTTGATCTATTATTCCATGATTTAGAACTCAAATTTTTCACAACTCCATAATTTTTTTTTATGAACTTGAAGTTCTTGATTAAGTTTAGATTAAGCAACAAGTCTTTATTCATATGATTCATTAGAGCTTATAGTTCTATGCTTACACAAAATTCAAGAACCTGAAGTTCTACCTATATTTTGTATAGAAACTTAAAGTTTCATCACTTCAATTTAGAACAAATTGGTATATATGTTCATAGTTGTTCATAATTAATTTATTAATTCACATTATAACCTGAAGTTAGATGTTGAAGAATTATTTGAAACCAGAAGTTTCATATACCTACATGTGCATATATTGCAAACCTAACTATGTTTCGTCTTTATATAACCTGAAGTTATATAAGCATGTTGAGTTTGTATAACCACTCACTCTATTGAATTTTATATATGCACTTATGAAAATTTTCCCGCCGTTAGGGGGAGAGATGACCGTTCCTGAAGAACAGCGTGAAATATCATAATATGCATATACTAGTCTTTTCATATCATTCAATATGCGAATGAGATATGAATGATAATGCAAATCTAGTGAATACATTTATTTGAAAGCTTGATGCATATATATTCAATGAAACTGCAAAGTCACGTATAGAAGATTTATATATGCCAACATGGATTGATGTCCTAACATGGTAGTCCATCAATTTGGCAGAAAATGGTTTATTGCACGCCTGAAGCGTGACAATTCTATAGGTTCCAAAGTTTAGCATCTCAGAAGTGGAGATATATGCAAT